>JBBDHG010000100.1:0-260000 GCA_037951165.1 Lophius americanus
GGTTCTTCTGGGAAAATTTGCCCGGATGTTCAGGTGTTCTCAGTTACAATATCATGACATCATTGACATATTATTATTTCATTTCATTCCTCGTGTTTCTCTAAAATCATCATCAGCCACTTTTGTTGAGCAGAAACCTGGATTTTAGAACTGAACCAAGGGTTCTGGTGGATTCAACGGACAAATGTGGATATTCTCCTGATTGAACTCCCCAGATTAAATGGGAAGTTTGTTCACATTTAAGTTTGATTTATATCCAACAAGTGGGAAGGTATTCCCCAAAAATAAAAATTTTCGTAGAAAAAGCTCCACCTACTGCGTAAAAATATGAACTTTTCAAGTCAAATATGCCAAATCTCCAAATTTTGACTAAATCGGACCAGAGGTTACGACGTTATGTCCAAAAGTGTTTTTTCGTGAATAAGCTCCCCCTAGTGACCGAAATATGAACTATTAGAGTAAAAACATGATTTATAAAAGAGTCAATTCAGATGCATCAAATATCGACTGAATTGGACCAAAGGTTGAGAAATTATGGCCCGAATACTTTTGGGCATAAAGCTCCTCCTAGTGTCAGAAATATACAACCAGTCTTTTCCAAAATAAATCCACTTCTTCCTCGCACTAAGGGCTATGAAATTATAAAATATGAAGATGATCCATTAAACCGTTTTTTGAGTTATCGGATAG
Source organism: Lophius americanus (assembly GCA_037951165.1). NCBI lineage: Eukaryota > Metazoa > Chordata > Actinopteri > Lophiiformes > Lophiidae > Lophius > Lophius americanus. The sequence continues at coordinate 691 of JBBDHG010000100.1, forward strand.
AAATAACATTTGAAAATCAACAATTTTCTTTTTACAGTGCTCGATTATACCCAATGCTACAAAGTAAAAGCAGATAAAAGCATCAATAAAAAATAAAATAATAACTATATAAAAACATGACAAAAAGCAGCAATGTTAATTAAAGTTATAAGTTCTGCTAAAAAGGAAAGTTTTAAGTCCTTTTTAAATGTGTCAGTCGTCTGTGGAGCCCTCAGATGGTCGGGGAGGGCATTCCACAGACGAGGGGCAGCAGAACAGAAGGCCCGATCACCCACGGTGCTGAGCTTAGTCCGGGGAAGGAGGAGGCGGTATGATCGGGTAGAACGGAGAGCTTCTCCACTCAGAGAACAACGGTTATGTAAGTAACACCCTAAGTTTAGTTTTTCTCTATATTCCCAAAGATGTACCAAGATATATGATACAGAAGAAGATGAGGGCCGGATGTGATTTAGTAAAAAAAAACATAAGTAGGGACTTCAGACTTTAAGATTAGTTTATTCACAGAATAGGGCTGCACGATAAAAACATTAAAAACATGAGTTTAAAGTCAGAATTCTGACTTTAAACTGAGAGTAAAGTGGGAATTCTGAGAATTATGTCAGAATTCTTAGATTGGAATCAGAATTCTGAGTTCAAAGTCTAAATTCTGAGAATAAATGAAAGAATTCTGATTTTAAAGTCAGAATTATGAGTTTAAAGTCAAAATTATGAGTTTAAAGTCGTATATCTGGGAGTAAAATTCTGAATTCTGAGATTAAAGTCAAAATTCTGAAAATAATGTCAGAATTCTGAAATTAAAGTCAGGATTCTGAGAAACAACAACATTTCACATAATACTAATTGTAGTATCATTATAATCTTAGGTAGATAACATATTTGTGCTAAATTGAAAAACAAAAAGTGTTTTTATGTTGTTTTAACATTTATTACATTAATATAGTGTAACACATTTTTTTTCACATTATAAACATTGTGCCGGAATAAACCGTTGTTGCCGTTGCTTTGCAGAGACACTTTTAAATGTCTTTTCTTATTGTCGACTCTAAACGTTCTGATCCACTTGGCTGATATTTATGGAAATGAAACTCCGTTCCTTCAAACCATCAACACAAAGTTCTCCAGTTACTCCGAGTCTGCAGGTCCAGCTGGTTTCTGAGGAACATCACAATATGTGGTAAAATAAACGTTTGAAATCTGCGTTCCCGCCAGCAATCAGTGGTAGTCATTAGTTCAGATCAGGCTGTTTGACTGGAACCCTTAGGAGATGTTTGAATAAACAAAAAAAAAACCGATGTTCCAGTCCTCCAGCGGTACAATCCGGACGAATGAGCAGATCATATTCTTTCCTTTCTCCCGAGTCCATAATCAGGGCGTTTTGGTGGCGTTCGCCCAACTGGGGAAGTCGTCGAGCTGAAACATGGCCACGCCCCATGTGTTGATGCCGAGGTTGATGGTTAGAACTCCGATGAAGTTCAGAATGAATCCAGCTCTGGCCTGGAACAAGCAGAAAAAAAAACAGTGTTGTTTACTATCTGTAGAAGGTTTTCAGGACACAAACATTTACATTTACTTATATATATATATATATATATATATATATATCGTGTTTCTGCGTTTTCTTACCATGTCTACGACTCTCAAGTTGCCGTAGGAGAAGGCAATGGCGTTGGGGGGTGTGGCTACAGGCAACATGAAGGCCAGCGATGCGGCGATGGTGCACGGGAACATGACGTACAGCGGGTGAATCTCGATGGCGGTGGCCTGGTAAAAATGAAATGACATTCAAACTCATTAACCCTTTAATGTCCCGCTCAACTGTTTGGTTGAGCTGCTTTAGAATCAATATATATTATTGAAAAATGTGACTGAACCTGTTTACATTACGACACAGTGTTAGCATGTATATGCTAAAGAGTAAGGGGCCACGGATGGAGCCCTGGGGGACACCGCACTTCAAAGGGGACACCGAGGAGGAGGCGTTAATCATGGCTACTTCTTTCGCAAACACTAATATCTAAAATACAGACTGTACTTTAAAGTATTGTGTTTGTAGAATAGCGTAATATTGTGTCTTTCTATATGATGGATATTGAGTGTCTTAAAGGTGCAGTGCATAAAATGAAGTAGTGAATTCTTATGTTACAGATGAGCTCAGCCGTATCCAAGAATCTACGGTGTCAAAAAGTTGGCATCAAGTCAAGCCGACCCAGTTGTTGTTGCACCTTTAAAAGTGATCTAAATTTTATTTATCACAAGTTACACTGAACGTACATACAGTACAACGTCACGAAAGTCACCTCTGCATTTAACCCGTCCCTGAGGGAAGAGTGAAAAGAGAGAGATGGTTTGACAGTTTGGAGGAACATGGTTATTATAGCCCCTAGAAATTGGGGATGTTATGGAATCTTCATGCCTCAGATCCTTTGTGTTAACGCCATAACTCAAAAACCATTCCATGGATCTTTTTCAAATTCCATAGCCACGTAGATCTTAGTGCGTGGAAGAACTGGGTCGATTTTGGGAAAGGTTATATATTTATATAGTTATATATTTCTGACACTAGGGGGAGTTTTATCTCCAATTAAGTCCAAAGTCAGTGCATATGAATCGCTTGAGGATTTCTTTCTTGTAGTAATAGATTTTTACTCTATTCGTTCATATTAAACTCACTAGGAGCTTTTTAGGAAAAATCACTGTTTTTGGACATTACTTCCAATCCGCTGGTCCAATTTAGTCCAAAGTTGGTGCATATGAATTGACTCAAGGAGATCGATCTTGTATATATCATATATTTTACCGTAGTAGTTGATGTTTTACTCACTAGGGGGAGTTTTTATTAAAAAGGACCCAATTCTTCTGGGCATAACCGAACCGTTGGACATAATTAGTCCAAATTTGGCGCATGTGAATCGACTCAAGGGGACCTAGCTTGTATAAGTCATGTAAAAATAAAGAAATAACAGGAACACTTCCTGACTCACCATGGAGGCCAGGATCGGCAGGAAGAGGGTGGTGGTGGCCGTGTTGCTGGAACATTCAGTGAATACGGCCACCAGCAGACACAGCAGGATGGAGATGGCGAAAGGTGGGATGCTCTGCAGCGGTATGAGGCTTTCTCCCAGCCACATGGAAAGTCTCGATTTCTTTATAAGATGAAAAACAAGCATCGGACATTTAAAAGAAATGATCGTCTTCAGGAAAAAAAAAAACGTGGACCACGTGAATCGAGTCCAATACCTCACTTCCGTGGGCCAGTGCAAAACCTCCTCCCAGAAGTAGAATGATGTTCCAGGGCATCTTTTCATGGACCACGTCCCAGTTGAGCAGAGGTGAAGGTGCCTCAGCGGGGGCCCCTTCGGAAAGAAGGGGGGGAACAAAATGCTTATTTTCAACAAATAGTCTTAAAGTCATAAATAAAAATGTAGCTTCTGATGTCCTTACGGTGAAAAAACAGGAATCATAAACACAGCAAACGATAAAAACAAACAAACAGATTATCCGTTACTGTCCTTAAAAATAACATTTTTTATAACTGCATTCATACTTTTAAACCCTAAAAATGAGATTTTGTAACTGGATTCATACTTTTAAACCCTAAAAATGGGATTTTATAACTGCATTCATACTTTTAAACCCTAAAACTAAGATTTTTTATAACTGGATTCATACTTTTGAACCCATTTTTTTTTCCATAGTGAGAAATGGACTTTGGCACCTTCAAGTCTGCGTCGCACCTTCTTAAAGGTATGGAGTGTGTTCATCATTGTGTCATGAGTGTGTGTGTACAAAACACAGCGCCCCGCGCCGAGGAGGCACGGAGACCCGGCGGGTTGCGGACAGGAGACGGACACGCTCAACTTAAGTTTCCCGGAGCAGAAACACATTCGTTTATATGAAAGCGGCGTGTTCCAGAGAGCGTGAACCGCTGCACAGGCTTGACCTTGGTGGTATCAGGCTACGAGTCAGGAAGGCGTCGGGATAAGGTTGGTTTAGAGAACACTGGATCAGCAAGATTAGCTGTCAGGGGCGGTAAATGTTATGAATTTCTATGTCTGTTATAGTTCACAGATAAGGAGGACAGAACACGATAATAAAAAAAAAAAGAAGGCTGCACTCCGATGGTCATGTAACCGACCTGCCGCGACCTGCCGCGAACACGAAACATGGTGCAACAGCAGGATGTTGTTCACAGATAGAGAGAGGGTTTACAGGATGTGGTCCCATTTATCTCTGCAGCCGCGGATTTCTGGGGGTTTTCTCAGAATTTCATCAAAGTTGCCGGATTTCAAAGTGTCGCAGATTCAACATTTGTTTTTAATAAAAAGACATTTATTCAGGATGTGTCGGAATTTTTAAAATTTTCCAGTAGAAATTAAATTATATAATATTGACTATTATAATTTTAATCTATGTCTTTTTCTATTTATTGATTTAACAATATTTTCATAATTTGCTGTTTGGGCTCGGGTTTAACAAATACCATCATCGGTTCTGTTGGCTAGCAAAGCACCAGTAGATGGAAACGGATCAGGGAAGAGGCCAAAGACAAAGAAGAAGAAACGAGACAACGACGGAACAAGAAGAAGAATTTCTTAGTCGCAAATTTTTGTATAAATAGATATTAATAAAATGAGCGACCCATTTTAGGTCCAAGTATTTTTCGTTTCTGCTCCAAGCCCCGATCAAACAGGTGTACCACAGCAACCACCCACCGCCCTCTCCATCCACCACCACCACCACCTCTACCAGTGCAGTGTCAACTCCGCCAGGTAAAACTAGCTTAATCCAAGTTAACCACAACGGCACATTTATTTTATTATCACGTCTATTAGCCAAGCATTGTGAAGATGAGCGGTTCATCCAAAGTTCCGGACTACACCATAAAACAGAAAAGCTCGCAATTTGTAACACCAGTAAAAACAAAAATAATCCGTGGAGGAACAGCCTTGAAAATTTCGGCACGACAAACCTCAAATTTAGCAGAGCGGCTAAAGTTAGCAGCGTGGCAAAAAATTTGCGGAGTGGCAAAAAGTTAGATGAGCAGCTAAAGTTAGCAGAGCAGCTAGAGTTAGAAGAGTGGCAAATAGTAATCGGAGCGGCTAAAGCTAGCGATGGTACAGAGCCAGCTACAAGTCTGCTGTATTGAGGTACATGTATGATATCAATTATGGTTTTCAGACAAAAATTCGGAATAAGCCAAAAACGGCTTCGGGTGTTTCGGCCGTTCCGTCTTTATATAGATCGATGATCGGTGATCGGTCTCACGGCGTGTGGAGGACAGACAAATAATCGTCAAAATGTTCTGACTGACTGCCGAATTTCCTTTCTTCAACGATTTTACCAATCCACCTTACCATCATCGGCCCTCCGGTACAATCTTGGCAAGTTGGATGGGATGCAGAAGAAGAGCGATGACATGAAAATGGCCACCGTGCCGTCTGTGACGTACCTGTTTGAGGAAACACATCCTGAATAAACCAGAGCTCCACAGAGGACATCAAAGTTGGGTCATCAATTCAATCTGAGGTTCCCCCCGTTAACCGTTCGCCCGTCAGGGTTTCCACGAGGACCTCTCGCACTCACGTTTTCTCTTTGTTGAAGAGCACAGTTGCCCACCCGGGTATGAACCCAGGCTCCCTGGTGAACCACAGGAGAACCAGGAGGACGAAGATGACCAGAACAGCGCCCTCAGCGAAGCTCATCTTGCCCAACTTCTTGTACTCGTCTTTGATGATCTGGTACGCCTCCTTGTCCCCGGGCGACTTGGAGCCGCATCCAAAAGTCTTCTTCAGGCTGGAAAAGAACAACGTCTTTGGTTTCACGGTGCAGATTCTTGGTGGCAACAATAAAAATCAGAACCGAGAGGGACCCCGGACTTACTTGAAGCCCAGAAACAGAAACTGCAGCCATAACCAGGAGAGGACGAGCATTAGCACCATGTTGGGGAACGCAAAGCCAAACCAGCTTGCAAAGTTGATGACGCCACCATTTTCTGGAAACAGCCTGTTAGGGGCGGGGCGGAATCAGAACTCAGAAATTCTACAGGAATGTGAAATTTGAATACCACAAAGTTCATTTTATTCTACACATGTTTTGTTGAACTCTCCATTTGGAACAGTTAGATTGACAATGGACCCAAAATGTCCCTAAAAAGGGATTTTGACCCCAGAGAGGGATTTTGGCTGAAAAACACCACCTATGTCCACTAGAGGGAGCTAAATGTACAAACTACAACCTTTGAACCCGAATGTTGTAACTTCATGCAACCCAAAAAAGTCCAATGAGGGTGAAATAGTTTTCTAAAAACATGCTCGACCAAAGGTTGGAGCTAACAGTCGATAGTTTTCCACGAAATACGAAATTTCATCATGATTTATTCATTTTTTTTATTGTATATAAATGTCTCATTTATATACAATATAAATGTATATATGTTGTATATAAATATATATAATTATATACAACCAATCACAATCAGACAGAAAGCGGGTTTCCTCGCGGAGGCGGTGACCTCGTGAGTGTGAGGAGGGTTTGTCGGCGTGTCGTACTCATCGATCTGGCCTTTCAGGATGACGTTGGGCGTGGTTCCTGTGAGCGTCGCCGTCCCGCCAATGCTAGCAGCGTAGCAAACACTGAGGCTCATGCCTTTCATGAGCTTCTCGTATTTCTTATCGTTCGTCACCCTGACATGCCCTTCCTCCAGACTCCTGTCAGAAACCTCTGGAGGGACAGAGATGGAACCTTCAAGATCTCTACTTCCATTTATCTCTAAAGGCGTTTGGGTCATAAGTTCACAACCTCAGATGTGATCTAGTCCAACTTTGGTGCAGATGAATCCACTTAAGGAGATCTATCTTGTATATATCATGTTTTACTTTAATAGTTCACGTTTTAATCACTAGGGGGAGCTTCTTCTTTTTTTGGTTTTTTAGTTTTTTACAAAATACTCTGTTTTCTAGACATAACTCAAAAACTTTTTTTCGTGGATTGTTTTCCAATTTCTTACCCACCTAGACCTTAGTGTGAGGAGGGACTGGATTGATTTTGGAAAAGATCGCTTGTATATTTCTGACACTAGAGGGAGCTTTATCTCCAAAAGTATTCATGCATCATTTCTCAACTGTTTAGTCCAGATTGGATGATTTTGAATCAACTAGAGGAGATTTATCTCATAAATATCCTGTTTTACTCTAATAGTTCTTATTTAACTCACTTGGGGATTTTTCTCTTCATGGGGTTGGCAGCAGGTTTCTGTTGGATCTTTGATTGTTCTGTTCTGACGCCTTGAATAAAGGGAATCTACAAACTCACCGTTATTGGACTTCATTTGCTTCATGACTTTCTCCTCGTCTTCACCGTAATTTGAATCTGTAAAAAAATATTTAAAACAACAGTGAGACGAGACAACAAAGTCACTTTCTGTCCATCACACACTCACACACACAAACATACACACACACACACACACACACATACACTCATACACACACACACACACACACACACACATACACTCATACACACACACACACACACACAAACATACACTCACACTTAGTCACACACTTACATTCACACACACACTCTCACAGACACACACTTACACTCACACACACACACACCCTCTCACATACACACACACGCACACACACACTTAGTCACACACGCACAAACATACACTTACACTCAAGCACACACCCACACACACACAGTCACACAAACTCACATACACTCATACACACACACACACACACACCCACACACACACACACACAAACATACACTCACACTTAGTCACACACTTACATTCACACACACACTCTCACAGACACACACTTACACTCACACACACACACACCCTCTCACATACACACACACACACACACACACACACACCCATGTTGATGCTGCTGTCCTTCAGTTGGAGCTCCTTGCCGTGACTTTCTTTGCTGTCACTCATTTCAAACGCCTGGTTCTGGTGTCCGTCCCCCGCCTGACTCGGGTCGTGACCCCTCTGCTCAGCGTTGGCCTCCGAGTCACACAGCTGCTTCAGAACGGCGTTGGCGATGGGCAGCATCATGGCTGTGGACGCCGTGTTACTGATCCACATGGACAGGAAGGCTGTGGTGCTCATGAAACCGATCATGAGACTGGAGAGGAAGAGGAGGATGAACGTTTGTACGACAGCATGTTTGAAAACACATAGATATACACACATAGATATACACACATATATATACCGTATATGTATGTCTATGTTTGTAGTCCATGTATCTTACAGAGACGGTTTCACCCCCACGATGAGGAGAACTTGAAGTGCGATCCTCCTGTGCAGGTTCCAGTGCTCGACAGCGATGGCCACCAGCAGCCCACCGATGAAGAGCATGTTGGAGTCTTTCAGGTACTGGATACATACCTGGAAGACGACAGGAAGGAGAGTGAGGCAGCAGAAAACAAAGATCCCTTGATCCGGAGAAAAACAGTTAAAGGTTAATTCCAAGAGGTGCCTGAGGAAAAATACCTCGCCTGACTCCATGATTCCCATCATGGGGAAGAGAATGACGGGCAGCAGCGCCGTCACCGCCAGAGGGATGCATTCTGTGCACCAGTACAGCGCCATGAGGATTATTACGTAGCCACATTTGGCCTGCTGTAATGACAAACAAACAATTTTGTTGTTATTGACATGTGGGCGAAAGAGAAGAAGCCAGTTAAGAAAAAACAGCTGGATGGATTTGCATGAAATTTTATATTTCCTATCCTGGAGGTGATATGAAGATTTTGGGGACCTCAATCAGGTTCAATCAGGGCTATCGTTTGTAAAATGTTCTGCATAGGCCTAGTTATAAATATGTCTATTATATTTCATATTCTAAGTATGTATGTGTATATTTTTATTCAAAAAATCACTTTTTATATCATATTTTCTCTTACTTTTATCACCACCGTCACTCTTCTAACTAAATTCCCCCCTATGAGGATAAATGAAGTGTGTTTTCCTACCTATCTAAATGTAATACTCATTGATTTAACGCTTACATGAATAGAAAGGTCTTAACGGGTCACTTATATAAGAGTGTGGAGTCAAGCAAGTTAAGAATTAAAGATACGGTGTCTGCGTTTTATTCTATGTCTCAGTGTTTGTTCCGATTCTTATCATGGACTCTGCCCTCTAGTGTGGGCCAGCGAGAACGAAGTGTGTTGTTATTATTATTCACAGTTCCCCATGTGCAGGAATGTGCTGCGTGATATTATATCGTACAAGGAAAAAAGACAGATGAAGCTCCTATCAAAGATCGTTGGCTCTAATCTTTTTTTAATCGTGTCCTCGGACTTGATCCCGCTTTAAAAAACAATGTTAAGTATAGACGGTACAAAGGGTGACGGACCGAGGCGACTTCTTGACACGATGCTGTTAAAGACGGTTCAAAGCCGTAAAAAGGAAACACACTGTTTTTTTTTTAAATCCTTTAACTCATTTTCTTATTGAAAACTGGGACTGAACTGTTTATTATATGACCCAATGGCAGCAGATATGTGTTAAACGGAAAGGGGCCAAGTATAGAGCCTTGAGGCGCACCACATGTTAAAAGAGACACCGATGAGGAGGCAGGATATTCTTCTTCGTTGTTTAAAGCATGTGAGGACTTCCTAAATAGAATTATGTAACTTGATACAATCAAACGAAAGTCTTATAAACGTCAAATAGTTTTTTTTTGTTTGTCTTTTAAAAACAGTTAAGCTTTTTAAATTAGTAAAGTGACAATTTTCCATTTACTGCAAAAAAATAATAAAATGTATTGAAATAATTCCATTACTCATATTTTTTTTGGTTTCATTGTTTAAGAAACATTCTTGAACAAATGATTTGTCCGTTTCTTTCATCGTTGATTTACGATATCTGAGATATTTAATGAGCAAATACCCCGAAGAAATAAAATCTTCATAGAATTAGGGGGATTAATAGGGGATTAAAGAATTAATTCACAAATAATAATTAAGATTTGTTTTAATAATCATTATGAATCCCATTCCAGTATAATTCCAAACATAGATGTTTTATTTCCAACGACATCAACTAACTGAGCGCGTGAATGAATTTTTAAAATAATTTGATAAGTTAATTTACATGAATACAACCTTCGTCTCCCACTCTTCATCGGTCCTGTGACATTTTTAATCACTTTCGGTATTAACGAACAGGAAGGGCAGAACGACCCGTTTCTCCGCCTCATTAACTTCTGGATATAAAGTAACGCTGGGTAAACAAATCACCGCATGCCCCGTAAAAATAAAACCCCTGACTTTATATCTTTACAGGTTTTTATGACACCGACGGTCAGGGTTCTGTGATCTTTGTACTTCTCGCTCCCAGTCCGTTTAACGACTGCACTTATGTCGGCGGTAGCAGGAGTACAAGAACACAGGCAGTAGTAAACTCTAGTGGTAATATAAACTACTTTACTGATGACAGGAATCAGCTTTAAATTACTTTTCAAACATTTTTGCTGAGGTATATTTATTTAAATCAGGCAGGAAGTGTTTTGTTTTTTTTAATGACATTTGATGTCATCAGCAAAAAGTTGAGCTGCTTCTCAGGTTTTTGAGCAGGTGAGCTGGTAAACATCCGCCGGGGCACCAGACTGAACTCTGGCTGGAGATACGGAGCGTCTATTTCACATTCTAGGCAAGGAAACCAAATGATTTGCAGAGTTTTTTTGGGGGGGCAGCATCAGCGACATTCGTACAGAATACAAAAACGTTTTATTTCTTCATTTAATATTTTAAACACTCTAAACGTACCGGAAAAAGACAAATCCTTTGGTCAAGCATGTTCTTAAAAGGTGACTTTCATGGGAAAAAAAGTCTGTTTTAATCAGATTAGCTCGACCTTTGACCCTCGTTAGACTTTTTTATGTTGTATCAGGTTACATAATTCTGTTTACTAAGTCCGCACATGTTTTAATAGGCCCCCAAATAAACACAAATAATGGAATTCTCAATAGCCATGGTTACTGGCTCCTATGGCCTGTGGTGTCGTCCAGGGCGCCGTCCTTGGCCCCTTACTCATTATTATCATACTTACTTATTGATCCAAATGTAAAGTGCATTATAAATTAAATGTATTATTATTATTATTATTACTCTTTAGCATATGCATGCTGCATGCTGGGTCATTTTATAAAACAAGTTCAACGAAGTGGCTCACATTTCTGTTCACGCATCCCTCCTGTGGAGTTCAATGGCTGTAGGAGATAATCACAAATGATTTAAATGACACCTGCGCTCAGAACCCTTTTAGAAAATCATTCCGTTTCAGATGAAAAACCTCGAAAACGTTTTCCTCTCATGGATTACACAAAAACAAAGGTGACATAAAGAGAGACTGTCGCCGGGCAGAGTGGAGGTTTAACAGTTAACATAAAGCATAATAACAAAATGTGGCTTATGTGATTGATTTTGATTCATTATTGAATCATCTGTCTTCTTTTAATTCTTTTTAAAATGTTCTTCCCAATGAAACTGAGAAGATTAAGAAGGTCCAGACTCCTTTTTGCAGACGGTTCTGCCGACGCATGAGCAGAGATGCTGCAGCTTGGTTCTGGTTAGAGGTTTTAGAGACAGAAAACAATCTTCCTTTTCTTACCGAGGTGGGGATGACGAGCGGCAGAGGCAGGAGTAAGAGAGGAGTCAGGAAGATCACGATGTAGTTCCTGTACTTCCACAGCCAGGTGAGAAATCCAGCCATGTTTGGTGATGGGCATCTAAAGTATGGAGGAGTCAGAGAGGAACAATTTATGTTGGTCTAAGAAACCGCCAGAAGAAAACGCGCGGCATATAAAGCTGCATATATTAAAGATTAACTGGAGGACGGGTCTGCATGTGTTTAGATGGGGATAGATAACACTATCAATAAATAAGCTGTAGGAAGTCCTTTCATTCTCCACTTTAACTGTGAGCTATTATGTCCGCAGAAGATTAAATAAAGCTGTTTATGGGTTCCATCGCAGTTTTTTATGCCTAACAAATTCAGACTATGAAGCGTTTGATGAGTGAGCTGACAGGTCTTCAAACACCCCAAATAAAGTTATATATAAGCTATTTGTCATTATTACTGTCTTGTTTTTCGATTGTGGACAAAGTCCCACCAGAGTTACTGCACAAGGGAAAAAACAGGCGGAGTCGTGAAAATGTTTCAAGGTCGTATCGGTCATTTAAAAAAAAAAAAAAAAAATTGAGTTAACTCATTGGTTGCGAGATCCTGCTTAAGGGTTAGACAGAGAGTCAGACGTTTAAGGAAAAATACTTTTATCTTATAGTGACTGTACACGGACATGTCGGCCGGAACATTCTTATGAATCTTCATTTCCCCCATATTTGATATTTATGACCTTAGAATAAAGTCTCCATCTAAGTGTTTGGATTTGTATCTTCACATTTTTCTACAGAGACCATAATCCACTTCTGATGTATTTGCTTTTTAAAAATGAATGCATGAGGGAACATCATCGTAGTAAAGGATTAATAGAAAATTAATAATTTACACTGAATTAAAAGCATTTAATTCAGTGTAAATGGAACATTTCTGAAACGGGTAAAGTTCTACAGATACAGCTTCAAAATACTTACTAGATTAAAAAATAAAAGGGTGCGATCTTGGGAATAAAAATCAGGAGAATGGAAAAAAATCAAAACTTCAACATTTCCCATAATGAGCTAATTACAAAATTTATTTTCTAGAAAATAAGTAGATTTTCCCCAATTTTGTTATTGTATAAAAAACATCATGTTTATCAACGTGGTGTTTAAAAGGGTGAAAATAACAAAAAATAAATAGTTTTATGATGGTTAGGATCAGGAATGATGTTAGCTGAAAGCATTAGGTCAGTAAAAGTGTAAAATATTATTATTATATAATATTTTATGGTGGGTTCAGGAGGGGTCCAGAATTTCTTGAAGGGCATATTAACCCTTTAATGTCCTCAAAAAGAAAAAAAAACTATGGAAAAATGATTTATTTCTTTCGGATGGTGTCCAGCATGGCCCCATCATCGAGCCCCTTACTTTGTAGCATATACATGATGCTGCTGGATCATATTATAACTGCTTCAGTCACATAAAAAAGAGATAGTGACTCAAAAATGCTCAACAGTTGAGCAGGACATTAATTCATAAAGCCTGATGCAGTGAAGCACAAGGCTTAACAACGTTTATATCTATCTATATGTACTATTGTATATGGGTTTTTTTTATTGTCAAAAGGATTAGGACAGGACTGTAAAGTTTTACAGTGTCATAACTTTTTATGAATGAGGGTTTTTACTCTGGTTTTATCATGTAGTTCGTGTGTCCGTCCAGCAGGGGGCGGCGGAGGCGGCGCCGCTCTTTAACTCGATGCTTCCGAAGTCTTTTATTCCGCTGAAGAAGCGGATTGTTTACCTTCAGACTGACTTCACCCGCACGGTTCCTATGATCGGACGGTTCTCCTCACGGCCGCAAGCCCCGCGACAAGTTTAAGGACGTTAGTTAAAGTTGTTGTTAAGATTCTCTGACGTTAACTGTGTGGCCGGTTCGAAATGAACGAGCCGGACACTGTTGCGATTCTCCCCGGAGATTCGCTCGCCTCAGCGGCCAGCGACTCGGTCCACACAGAGGAGACGGACGAACCTACGAGCCACTCCAGACGCCCGCCGTTCAACGTAAAGTGTCCGGTTCCGGTGTCTGTGGAGCCGGTGATGTTCCTCTCCATGTTTTCTGTGGTCCTTCAGGCGCCTCTGTCCACTCAGTACCTGTGGGACCGCATCAGCGAGGACCTCGGCTACAACAGCTCCAGAACCCGGTCAGACTGCACCAACGGCTCCGTGACTCCCGACCCGCTCCAGAAGGTACACCGAACCGGACTTTAACCGGTTACTCAAATTCAAGATAGTATCATAGCATTAACACCTGAGAAGGAATCCAGGTGTTTCCAGACTGCTGCTCTTCCAAAGATGTCTGTTTTCATCATCAACCAGGATTCCACCTCGTTGTTGCTATTTTCTTTTTTAAATCTGCACAATGATAGATTTATGTTTAGATTTATGATGAAGTTAAACACTGACTAAGGTCACAGCCAAAGGTTATAGCATTTGCATATGTCTCCCTCTAGTGGACAAATGTGATATTTTACAGCCAAAATCCCATTTATGGCACATTTTGGGTCCATTGTCGTGTTATTTTAATATCAGGTAGTCATTATATCTAAAAGGAAAAAATAGAATCATTGGTGTCTTTTGTTTTAAATCACACATTCTAACTACCGACGCCGAAAATAAACTATTATAGGTCTCACCTGTTTATTTTGAGTCTGTATTTATTTCCAAGCGAGAACTAACTCCAAATAACTAATGAGCAAGGAGAGGCAACCATCTGAGGAGCACAAGCTTCATATCGGTATGTTATTTATATGATTTCGTCACCCAATCCAAAGCCTCACCAGCTTTTCCTCATCAATACAAATGTCTTAATGTCTCTGATTCTGAACACTGTGTAGAAACAGGGTGGAGCTAAAAAGACAAATCCACAGATTGAAGGATTTTTAACGTTTTTGTCCGGTCATGAGTAAAAAGTCGACATCAACCAAGAAGTGACTGAAAATGTTGAGATGGATCTTATTTGAAACCGATCATCAACCGGTCCTGGTCCCGGCTGACACTCGTCGTTGACTGGGCTGGTCTTTCTGTTCTTTTAGGAGGTGGAAACTTTGACGGCCCACTGGAGCCTCTACATCAGCCTCGCAGGCTTTTCTGTGGGCCTCTTGGTGGTTCCTCTCCTGGGTTCCTGGAGTGACCTCGCGGGTCGTAGACCTGTCCTCATTATCCCCAACCTGGGCATGGCCCTGCAGGCGGGGGTTTACCTGGTGGTGATGTACCTGAACCTGCCGGTGGCCTACTTTCTACTGGGGAGGGTACTCGGTGGACTCTCAGGGGATTTTAATGCCATCCTGTCCGGCTGCTTTTCCCACGTGGCTGATATCAGCGACCGAAGGTCCCGCACCTTCAGGGTGGCCGTCTTGGAGGCTTGTCTGGGCATTTCGGGGATGTTGGCGAGCATCGTCGGAGGGCAGTGGCGGCACACAGCGACGAGAGACAGGTATCAACGACACCGGTGGACTTTGATCACCATTAAAACGTTTACCGTCTGCTCTATCACCAGCGTTATGTTTTTATCCCTGCGTCTAGGTACATCCTCCCTTTCTGGATGGTCCTGGCCTCGAACTTGGCTTCCGCTCTCTATGCATACCTGTTTGTCCGTGAATCGGTGCTGCCAGACCCGAGTGCCAGACTCCTGTCCTCCCGCCACTATAAAGCCGTCTGGCAACTCTTCTCGACAGGAGGCAGTCCCAGAGAGGACGGGTCCAGATTTCAGCGGTACAAGCTGTGGCTTTACATGCTCTCCTTCTTCCTGGTGGTGACGGTCCACTCGGGCTGCAGGGAGCTGTACGTGTTGTACGAGCTGAGTTCACCGCTGTGCTGGGGGCCGGCTCTCATCGGCTACGGGTCAGCCGCTCTGCACATGTCCTACCTCACCAGCCTGCTGGGGCTGAAGGTCATGAAGTGCTGTCTGGTGGACTCGTGGTTGGCTGTGGTGGGTCTGGCCTCCAACATCTCGGGGCTGGTGGTCTTCTCTGTAGCGTACACCACCCAGCTCATGTTCACAGGTGAGGGAAGCTGGATTGAGTGAATTTAAAGTTTAACATGGAGAGTAACCTATTTTCAGTGCTCTTATTTTGAAGGATTACAGTGGAAGTGACCAGGCTGGTCTTTCATGTATTCTTTTTAATGTTTTCTGTAAATGTTTCAATGTATTCTGACCTGTTGAAATCAATGTTCTGATGGTTGTTCTCCCTGTCGTCAGGTTACGGTCTGTGTTTCCTCTCCATGGCCGTGACACCCGTCCTCCGGTCCAAGCTGTCCAAGCTGGTGGATCCATCAGAACAAGGTCTGTCAGAAAGCGCGTAGAGTTCCTGCCAGGAACCACATATAATTACGAAACAACAAATTTGGTCCGATGACCTTGAAGAAGGAAACTTTCTTCTCTAATCGGTCCAGATGTGAGGAGTTTGTAAATGAGAAAGAGCTCTGGAAACTTTTATGGACTTAGTGAATGTGAATTTTCCCACGTTTTGTCCTGTTTGCCACCGTTTGTGTCCTTGTGCTCATCTTTTCTGTGTTTCTTACTCTCTACCAGGTGCACTGTTTGCCTCTGTTGCCTGCGTGGAGAGTCTGTGTTTTCTGGTGGGCAGCGGTCTTTTCAACTCCCTCTACCCGGCGACGCTGCCCTTCATGAAGGGGTTCCCCTTCCTGCTTGCTGCCATCATTCTCATCTCCCCCGCCGGAATAATCGGGTGAGTTGTCTCCTTCCTCTTTCACCTCGTTTACAAACACATGACAACTAATAACTTGTAAAGGTATACAACGGTTCAGAGGAACGGGGAGTGAGGAAAAGAGGTGGAGAATCACCTGCATGCAGGGTGGAGGGGGTTGAGAAGAGTGCCGGGAGTTATCTGTGACAGAAGAGGAGCAGCGGGAGTGAAGGGAAAGGTTTTCAAGATGGAGGTGAGAGCAGCTCTGCTGGATGGTTTAGAGACGGCGGTTCTGACCAGAAGACAGGAGGCAGAGATGAAGATGTTCAGATGTTCTCTGGGAGTGAGGAGGAAGAACAGGATTAGAAAGGAGACATCAGAGGGACAGTCCAGATGAGACGTCCTGCAGACAAAGTCAGAGAGGACAGATTGAGATGGTTCTGACCCGTGAAGAAGAGGAGGGATAGTGGATCTGCTGGTAGATGGAGCTGCAGGCAGGAGAAGAAGGACAAGATCAAAGAGGAGGTTTCAGATGGTGGAAACAGATGATCCGCTACAGATAAGAATAAGATCTGTTGAGAATTGTTAACAACGTTCATGCTTGTGTTTTCAGGAGGCTGCATTGTTTGGACCAGAGGAGAACCCCGGAGGCTCCTCAGCATCCCGACCTGCAGTGAGTCAGAGGTCAAGCTGCTCCTCGTCTCTGAGGTGAGCGGCTTCGGCGTGGAGACAGAACATCTGTGGTACTGGGAGAGACTGTTTAAGACAGGAAATGGACTGCTGGTGGAGATCTTCCAACCCCGAACCAAACCCGAACACGGAAGGGAGAAGAATCAGCCTCCCGATTAGAAGAACTCTCAGGAGGGAGAACTGAGGGTCCGTCAAAACTTGGCGAAGATTTTCTGACTTCATCTATTTTGTGATTTAATACTTTTTCAATATGATTGCCAAAGATCGTGCCTCTACCTCTGTTTTAAATGTATTCGATTCTTCCGCTCTGATGGTACATTCCTACGGAGACCCTGAAGTCCTGGACCCTTTAGTTTCTCCCTGCACAAAGTCAATGACAGGGTCTAAGTCTGGGCAGTCCTTCAGTATGCCCAGGAAAACTATTCCTGCTGATGACGATCCCGTGTCAACATGAAGGGGAAGTTAGAATCTTGGATTTTGTATGACATTCCGACGCGAAAAGAAAGCTTTATAAACTCGGTTCTGTCCATCACACACAAATGGATTAACAGTTAATCCTCCTGTGCGCCCAAGATAATAAAAAATAAAAAAAAGCCTCCCTATGGGACTTGACGGGCTCCGTATTGATTTGCTGAAAAAGGGGGGGTCATAGTTTTTGCTGCTGCTAAGAAGTTGATGGCGGTTACAGCGACAGCAGTTAGCATTTACTTTAGCAACAGGGAAAGCTAACCGCTAACGAAGCAGGAGTGTGTCTTGAAATACCGAAATTAGAAATGTAAATACAAGATGTTGTGTCCCTTTCCTGATCAAAAGGGACGTCTAACATTCCTCAGAACCTCCTACGTATTTTAATTTGTTTTTCTTACTCAAATGAGGAAAATGAAAATCAAACAGTATTTGAATGTATTTCTTCTTTTTTTTGCCATGAAAAAGGAAAAACAGCCTGTTTCACTTCTTTAAGTGAAGGGGGAGGGGGGGGGGGGGGGGGGGGGTCTATTTCTCTGTTAAATGTATTTCTCTGCTTACATATAATTCAGTTTTCACAGCACTTAAACAGTCGCTGCTGTTTAACTTGATGCTGTGACTTTAACTTTTAACTGTCTTTAGTTTACACTGTTTTTTTTTTCCTTTTCTACTTTTATTTCAGTAAAAGATCTGAGTTAGAGTTAGTGTCCTGTTTCATTCCATTTTTTTCTACAATTTCGACGTATGGCTGACAAATAACTCACAGATTAGACTAATTTAACCCTCTGTGGGTCACAAGCCCCGCCCAGAAACGCAAGTACGTCCTCAGAAACACTGAAAAGGTGAAAAATTCCCAAAATGTCCCTTTTGAAGGACCATCTCAGATGTGTTGGAGGAAGTGCGTCTGGAAACTCCGACACTGTGAACTGATCCGACCGAAGGTGATTTTAGCGACAGTCGGGTCGGATCGAGAGATAAAATCCGATCTTCACACATTCCCACTATTTTTTTTTATTTTTTATTTTATTGTCATAATCAGAATAGTGAGATATTTTCATCCTTTTTATTAGACTCGGATCATTTTGGAGAAGGAAAAACGTTTAAATGTATGTTTTGGGTTTTAAATGTCATGTCAGTAATTCAATGAATTTCAAATAAAGCATTTCATTATAAAAAAACGTTTTTTTTTTAACTGTGATTCAAGTGAAGTGACGGAATCATGTTTGAATCGTATTAATGAAAAAAATGTGTTTTCCTGCCTGACAAGTGAATTTGAATAAATTTTTTAACAGCAACATCGGAGGGAAAATGTATTAATGTCATAATTTAAACTCAGATTACTTCTGGACCGGTGATGCGTTCGAGAATCGGTGAGAACAGCGTTCCAATAATATGTCAGCGCCATCAAAGCAGTTTTTAATTTTTTTATTTCTGGTTTTCACAGGTAAAGAGGAGGTTTGCCACTTTTTTTTAAAAGTCTCAGTCTGTCATAGAGATTCATTTCCTGACGTTCTTTTTTTTTACTCCACTCTTTCCGTTACTGCATCATTTTATAACAGCCGTCTTCAGGATAAACAGAAGAGAACCGACAAGCTGCGCTGGAAACCTGATATTCCATGATTTCTGTGTTAATAGCAATGATTCTCATTATTAATCCTTTAAATCTATTAAATACCGACAGAAATTAGAAAGAACCAAAAAAAAAAAAAAAACCTCATTAAGATATTTCTCCTATATTTGCCCCAAAATCACATCTTCACATTCCTCCTGTTGACAAACTAATAGTCCCCCAAAAAAAGATTCCTGATGTGTTTCTCCCCAGCAACACTCTCCAGCTCATCCATGGGGGGATGATCCCGAGGCTTGAGCGATACATAGCCCCTCCAGAGAGTTCTGGCTCTACCTCTGAGTCTCCGATCCAGTTGGTCGAGGCTGGAAAACCTCCTAAAAGGGAGGCGACCTCCGTCCTGATCACATTTGTTCCACCTCCCTTTTGGAGCCTAGGAGCAGCGGTTCGACTCCGAGCTCCACCGCTAAACACGTTAGCTTGAAAACTGATTGAAATTATATTAATGAAAACTCATTTTAACTGTTTTTTCTTTCTTTTTCATGATATTTGCACTCGGTTAACTCAAAGATAGCAGTAAGGCTCAACACTACACTGGCGTTTCATCCGATTCTCAACATATCGGCTTCAGTATCTTTCCCTTTCTCAACCCAAACACACAAAGAACCCAACCCAGAGACCCGTTCGGTCCTCCAGGAACCTTTCTGATGACGGACGTGTTAGTGGAAGCTTCAGAATCACCACTGATGAGTTTGCTGGACGCCGCTGTCGGCTTCATCACAGTTATTTTCCTGAGAGACGGAAGGCATATGCTGTTAAACCTGATTACACACATAAATATCACATATATATATATATATATATATGTATATAAATATATATACATACAGCAGTGGGAGGGTACTATCATCATTAAACGATTACAGTTTATCACACACAATCGGAGATCCCTTCTTTAATTGAATGCATTTTTGGAATGCATTAGCTCTAATGGTATTAGTTTAATTCAATGAGCGTGTTATTTTTTTAAATAATCAAATTCACATGCGCTTGAGAAGAGGGGAGGAAGCTGCCGCCAAGATCGCCCAGCGCATGTGGACTTTTGGCATCGCAGAAAGAAATTCAATTCTATTATTGTCGCCCGTCTTCTCATTCTTTCTTCTTCTGGCCTTTGGCGGTGGCGGGGCTGTCGGCCTGGTCCTGCTGTCCCTTCAGGAAACGCAGGATCTTCTCGATGGTTGCCTCCTGGTATTCATGGGACCATCTGTGGCGAGAAAAAATGCAACAGGTTTTCCATCTTCGCTCTCTAACGGATATTTAAAGTCTTTAAAAAATGTTTATTTTACATGTCTAAGGCCCACAATCCTGAATCAAACTCTTAAATTACCTGTTAAATATGTTAAAAACGAGGATTTTCTGCACGTTAAGCACAAAATAATGTGAATAATGTGAAAATGTAGTGTAGAGATTATACAGTACAGCTATCGGACATTAGTCTCCTCTCCTGGAAACCATCTTTCAGACAACATCTCTACATTATTCATTAGCTAAACCGCTATATATATATATATATACATAGACAGCTAGGGGATTTCCCATGATGCACTGAGCTACTCTCTCTCCCTCCTTCTACACACTTCCACCCTCCATTAATGCATGTTCCCACCTTGAATTCTTCCCAGGAGAATTCTCCCCATAGATCCTGACTGGACCTTCCAGCTATGGATCTGATTGATTATTAATTATTACTACTGTTATTACTATTATTATATACCCAAAAAGTTGGGGATATTATAGGATAATATGGATCCTGCATGTTAAAATGTTTTTAAAAAACGAGATAAAACTCAACTTTCATGGATCATTCTCAAATGTATACCTCCATAGATGAGCGAGGAAGAACTGGATTGATTTCGCGACAGTTTGGTTGTATATTTCCAACACTATGCAGAGCTTTTACTTCCACACATTTTCAGGCCATTATTTCGCCGGATTTCGTCCAGATTAGGTTTATATGAATCGAATCCAGGAGGTTCATCTTGTATCTGTCTAATAGTTCATATTTCACTCACTAGGGGGACCTCTTCTTCTTCTTCTTCTTCTTTTTAAATGTAAAATACTATGCACAAAATTTTACATTTCATTTGTGGCTTGTACAACGCAGGGGATTGGGAACTTTTCGGGGTTGTACACCTGCTGTCGGGGACGACTACATAGACCTAGTTATAGCTGATATTATTGTTGTTGTGTATGTCTGTGTTCTCTCTCTCTCTCTCTCTCTCTCTCTCTCTCTCTCTCTCTCTCTCTCTCTCTCTCTCTCTCTCTCTCTCTTTCTGAGTCGGGTCTATTCCAAGATTCTGCCTGTTATAAGGCAGTTTTATCTCCTCTCTCCACTATCTCTTTGTTGGTGCTCTTGTTGAATCGTTGGGGCCTCTTTGGAATAAAGAGTTTCAACCTTCTCTCTGTGGAAATTGCCGTCTGTTGTAATCGGCGCTATATAAATAAAACCCACTTCGACTAAACACGCGTTTGTTGGTTTTCTCCGCAGCGCAGCTTTGAAAGACGCCGCGTGAACTCACTTGATGCCGTTGAAGTTGAGGATGGCTCTCATGTCCTCCGGGAGAGACAACGGGTCGGGCCACATGAAATTATCCGTGACGGGAACGATGTTCTTCTTGCCGCCCAGAGCTGTGACGATTTCCTGCAGGATTCCACAGGTGGAGAAGCGGGCAGTGAACAAAAAACGACCTCAAGAATAGTCAACGTCCAGTCCGGACAGTTTAAACGTTTAAAGGCACATTCCACTCATCTATCCGCCTGCTCATCTTGATGTGGGCTCAAGGTGCAGCAGAACCAATCAGAATTTTCATAAATCAGGCCACATGCTTGTAACGAAGGGAAAGTTTCTGACCTTATGAACCCAGTCTTTCATGGCGGTGTCACCCATGCACTTGTCGAGGGCATTTGCGGACAGAACCAGGATGAAGTTACGCGCCCTTTGCACGCTCTGGATGAGTTTGTCTTCAAATTTGCCGGCCTCCAGCTTCTCCACGTCGATGAAGACGCTGTACCCCCGAACCTGCAGGTGGACCTTCAGGAGACTTCAGGCGGGAGAGACAATGACAAAGTCTGAGAAAATGTCCTTTGATGCTTCCTGTCTTTGCCTGAAATTTCGGTTCTGACCTGGCCAGCTGGGAGCCGGTGGTCCGCCGGTAGCTGATGAAGACGTCGGGTCCTGCAGGCTGGGCGTCCGTGTGGCAGGGTCTTAAGGGCCGGCGGCTGAAAGACAGTATCTTTGCTCGGTGGACTCCGTTCTTGATGAGGCAGTCGTGCTGTAGCTGCTGGTCCGTCACGTTCTGGATGATATTGCGATCCACTCCCGACTGGACCAGGCCGTAGGTGTACTGGCGGAATCGAGGGTCCACCTCAATGAGCCAGTCGGCCATATTGTTTGGATCGCATGTGGAGTAGTTAGCATAAGTCTTCAGAACGTGTAGATCCCTCAAAAACCTGATGGACCGCACAGAACAGAGGTGTTGGATGGTGCTGAGCCTCAGACGAATGTTCTGAAAGGATTTTTTTAGAATACCTACCTCTTACGGGTGAGACCCGCAGTCATGCCTAGATCAGTGCTCAGATCCTGGTCTGTGATGTTCAGCAGGAGGTCTCCATCCACCTGGAGCTCCTGCACAGCAAGAGGGTCAGAAAGGTCCGACCAGCCGTTTCACAGGCGGATCCTCGTGCTTGTATTTGGTTGACTCACCTGGAAACGCTCACAAAAGGCGCTGAAGCCGACCTGCTGCAGCCACTTCTGCACCTCGCAGGTTTTCCAGTTGGGCACACACGGCAGGATTCGTCTGGGCACCTCCTCCCCCATCATGCCCAGCGCCCGCTTCGCGAGGCCAGAGGCGGTTCCGTTGCTGGAGTACATGGCGATTCTCTTCAGGCTCTGCACGGCGCCGATCTCTTGGAATATCTAGAGAGGTCGATCGAGGAGAAAATGTGATGAAGAGACGTTTGGCTGTAGATGTTTTCTTAACTGATAAAGATGTTTTTGACAAATGCGGATTTTTTCAATTCAACTTAAGATAAAAAAAAAATTTCCTGGTAAAATAAAGGTTGAAAAAAAAGTCAAATAAATAAAAAAGTAGTAAAAGTGACAGTATGAACTTGTTCCACTCTTTTTCTTTACTTGAAGTTCAACCTCGCCTGCATTACATACCCAAAATAAACTTACAACAACTCCACAAATATCAGCTGTATCCGCATTATTTTGATGTAAAATCTTTTATTTTCATATTCCGTTACTTTGTACCTGATACTACGTGAGAGTAATCTGTGAGTAAACACAAACAATACCAATATCTCCATCCTCGCAACAAATCTCTTGTTATTCTTCACGTTTGTTGTGGGACAGGACCAGGAGAACTCTCCATTTGGCCTAGTGCACCCAAAATGCGGCAAAAATGAGGTTTTAGCTGCAAAATACCGCCTATGTCCACTAGGGGGAGCGACATGCACATACTAAAACCTTTGGCTTTGCCATTAATCAATGTTTTTATTAAAAATCTATATGTTTAAAAGTAGAAGCCTGATTACGGGCCTGGTCGAGAAGAACGAGTGAACTCATATTTGTGATTGTACCTTGGTGTTGCGTTGCCGAGACTTGATGCATGTCTCCACGCACAGGTAAAAGGCTGCGATGCATTTCCCCTCCACCCTCGTGCCGTCCAGCAGAGGCAAAAGATGCTGCAGATCAGACGCCGTCTTACCCTGCATGCAGTCCGCACTGTCCAATAAACTGCGGGCAAAGTCATCCGGGTCCAAAGACGCGATGAACGGCTCCACCAGCTCCAGGGTGCCAGATTTCACCACCTCCTTCTCGATTTCTCGGTTGGTGGCCAAAACAGTCACAGCCAGACACGCGTGGAAGCGGATGAGCTCATCCTCTTTGGAAAAAGCCAGTGGGAAAAGCCACTCGGGGGCCTGCTTCTCGATCATCCACCTCTGGCAGCGGTGGCCCCCGTACATGGCGCAGTTTGCCAGAGCCACGGCGCAGTGACGCAGCACGGTGGGGTCCGTGCCTCTGCACCAGAAGAGCAGGGTATCCAGGGCGCCGTTGGAGATGAGGTGGATGGACGTCTCCTCGGTGTGTTTGAACATGTGCTCCAGGATCCCGGAGACGCTGCGGGCCAGCTGAGCATCCTCCTGCTGTCGGGTCAGGTTTAAGATCACCCCCAGACCCATCCGTGCCAAATAATCCCTGTGGACAGGAGACGGAAAATATGTCCACATAAATTATTCAGTCACTCGGACGAGGTATGAAATGCTATAACCGGTATAAGGCTGTGAATACAAAAGTTATTAATCTGACACGGCTGTAATAATGAGGCAATTAATCAGCAGATCGACAGAATGAACAAAAAATTCAATTTTTGAACCCAAAAAATGTTTATTTCTGTGTACCAGCACATAAAAAAAAGAATTTGTTGGATTTACTTCATCCAAATATGTAAAGAATTTCAGGGTTGTGTTAGATTTAATGCAATAACCTTATAAAAATGATTTTTCTGAACTCTACACTCTAAAAACCGCTGGGTTAAAATAAACCCAGCTTGGTTTACTGTATTTTGGTAACCCAGTGCTGGGTGTTAAAGGCACTGATCCAGACGGGGGTTGTTTTGGTTTATGGGTGTGACCCGGCATGATTTTTACCCATAATTAAGGTGAAAGTTTTGTTGCGTTAAAATAAACAAAAAGATTTTCAAAATTCAGGTTGCTGCATAAAAAGTGGCAGAATTTAGCCCGTAAGAACTTACATCCATTTGTCCTTCAATTAAAATGATGTGGTATGTTAAGATGAGTATCTCCAACCCACTGAGCTGGGTCACTATTTCCAATCCAATGTAGGGTCAAACCAACCCAAGTAGTTTCTTCAACAGCTCAATCCAGCATTATGTTTCTAAAATAACCCAGAATTATTTTATTGGGTGTCATTAGCCTATTAAACATAATTGCCTATAGACCTATAGACCACATATGTCAAACTCAAGACCCGCAGAACAATTATTTCCGGACCGTGAGACAATATCTAATTCCAACGGCTGGTAAACAGCACAAACACCATAGTTACTACAAGTCCCAGAAGGCATTGCGAGAGCCGGCGCCTCAACTGAGCGCGCCAGCGCGAGCTCTCTTCTCCTCTGTTGTCAGATATCAGCGTTTATCAGATCACTCTAATAAACTTTAGGCTCATGCGAAGCCTTTGAGGAGTCATGGACGAGAAAAAACTGTTAAAACGCTGATTAATAAACGTTTTAGTAAGTTAAACACGCGGTTTAGTAAATAGAACGCGCGTCTTAATTTACTGGTGAGGTGCGTTCACGTCCTCCTTTCGTTCAGGAGGTTTCAGTACTGCTGCCTTCAAAACAAGAAAACACGTAACGTTTTTTACTTTAAATGTGAAATACACCATAGACCATCAAGGGTTATTTTAAGTTCACTTTTTGTTGATAGTGTTAATTGAACGGATTGATTTTAGTTTTTGTTTTGTTGTTGATGCCTTTGAACAAAAACTTCTAATTGGAGAGGTGTCCAGGAAACGTTGGTGACAGAGAGGGAGGCAGAGAAATGATGCTGATCTATCTTGAATGTTATCTCTAATTTGATTATTTTCTATTTTCCCTTGGTTTGTTCAAAACTCTATAAAAGGAGTAAATAAAATAAGAATATATTGTCATAATCCCTCAGATTAAAACAGACATATTTGAGAGCCGTTCGGCCCTCGATGTGGACTAATATTCATTTGTGGCCCCCCTCTGTGATTGGGTTTGACACCCCTGCTCCAGACCGTTCCATCTTACGGATGTGCTGTGTTTCCACCTGGGCTCGCTCACCTGTTGTCTGCGATGAGGATCTGCTCCAGCAGTTTTGCAGACTCATAGGTGATCTCCACCGCAGGAGTCTCCTGCAGCTGCAGCAGCAGCTCCAGACCTCCTTCCAGCCGGATCCGGCTGCAGATCTCCTCGGCCACCTGTCGACCCACGGTGGGCATCACCCAGGCCTCCTCCACCAGCTGGTAGATCTCAGCGATGGCCTTGCGGATCTCGTCGGAGTCCGAGGTCTCCTTGCCGGTCTTCAGCCCAATGATGGCGGAGCGCAGGGCGGGGAGTGACGTGTCCAAAGCCGCCTGGACGTCCGCGCAGACGCCGGGAGAAACGGCTCTGGGGTCCGAGCCTCCGGAGCCGCTCCTCCCTCTCTGCAGCCGGCTGACATAATCCGGGACTGTGAGCCTCTCTGAGCTGAACATGACGGACAAATGTCGGTAGATCCTCCAGAGGAAGAGCGTCAGAGAGAGGAGCATCTACCGGCGTCGCTGTCAGTCAGCGGGGTTTTTACGCGGGCCTCCGATCAGCTGTCACTAGTAAACAATGGCGCACATGAATCAACAACACTCACTCCTCTCTTGTTAAAACAGCCCGTAAATATTCATGACCCGATCATGTGTAGCTTCACCCTGTGATCATCATCACCATCATCACCATCATCATCATCATCATCATCAGCTCAGCTTCGTCT
This sequence comes from Lophius americanus, assembly GCA_037951165.1. Classification (NCBI taxonomy): domain Eukaryota; kingdom Metazoa; phylum Chordata; class Actinopteri; order Lophiiformes; family Lophiidae; genus Lophius; species Lophius americanus. The sequence continues at coordinate 27,336 of JBBDHG010000100.1, forward strand.
CTGGATGACTAATGGCTCCTCAGGCTCTGCAGTCAGGAGGAGAAATCTCAGCCAGACAAAGAGCAGATCCCATTTCAACAAATCCTAAACGTCCTCTGGGTTCATGGAGACAAAGGAGGAGGCCCGTTTCTCCTCAGAGGAGCTTTCTGTCGCACTGCAGCGGACCAGACCGGACCAGAATCTAACACCGGTCTGCAGCGGAACCCTCCGGCCTACGACATCAGAACATCTCCGCTGCTCCAGGTGTCTGCGCCGCCCACCGGCTCAGGACGGACAAACACCAGAACCACCTCCTCCTCCTCCTCCTCCTCCTCCTCCTCCCTGCTCATCAACAGGCCCTCTGCTGGAGGAGCTGCTGACAAACCTCAGAGCCGCACATCCCATAAATACTTAATCGGTACATGCCAGCAGTACCAGAGGAAACTGATTTTAATTAATATTAAAGACCACCAGATACTGATTGTTGAGTTATTTAGTCGTGATTCTGACATAAAGAGGAACAACCCTTATTAAAACAGTCAGGTCTGTGAACAGAATCTAAACCGGACTGTATGGAAGAGGATTAGTGCCGTTTCTGGCTATTTTTTATTTGTTTGTTTGTTTTTTTATTCTGTCTTTATGTTTTTTATTTTCAGAATTCAAACTTTAAACTCAGAATTCAGACTTCAAATGCAGAATTGTAACTTTCTTTAAAATTCTGACTTTAAACTCAAAATTCTGGCTTAATTCTCTTGATTCTGACTTTAATCTCGGAACTCTGACTTTAAACTCAGAGGAGTAAGAATAAAGCTACGTGATAATTGTTTTTAAGAATTCTTGGTATTAAAGTCAGAATTCTGAGTTTGAAGTCAGAATCTGACAATGAACTCAAAATTCTGACTTTATCCTCAGAATTTGACTTAATTTTTAGAATAGAGCAACAAGATTTTTTTTTAATTTAATACTTATTATTAAATTAAAAAAAAAAATTTGTATTAAAGTCAGAATTCTGAACTCTCTCTCTTTAACCTCCCTAAATATTATTTTCTCAACCATGTACATTGATTATTCACAAATAATCTATTTTTAATGCATGGCAATGTTATAGAAGTGGGGAAAACAACATTTTTAAACTTTTTATCCACCTCCACGTAGAATTATAAGGAGGTTTAAGCCTCGATCAATATCTTCCCACCAAATCTCACAGAAATCTGTGACGACACGCTACAAAAGTGAGAGAACGTCAGCCAACAAAAGCAGATCGTTTGGTTTCCCGTATGCAGTGGTTTGGAAATACAGTAAAACCCTGATTTGGAAGAATTTAACGGATTTATATATATATATATATATATATATATATATATATATATACATAAATGCTGTAGGGGTAAATATAATGTGTGTGTGTGTGGCCTGAGTTGAACCACAGATGAACCCACTATTGATCATATTCCATGGACAGGTATATATTTGATTATAGATGATCTACTGTGGGAATGATCCCAGCAAACATTCACCACTGTTGTGTAATCACGCTGCCAAAGTCGCTCGCGGCTGAAGTTCCTGTCCTTAGTCCTTAGTCCAAATATTTCATTATGAGTCTGAGAGGGGAAACCTGAAAAAACAGCAAAAATCTGTTTGAATCTAAAATGTATGGAAGAGCATTAAGGCCATATATGACTATGTGAAAAACTTTATGGAATTTTTACTTTAATCTCAAAATCCTGACTAAAATAAAATCTGACTTTAAACTCAAAATTCTGACTTAACGCTCAGAATTCTGACTTTTTTTCACAAAATTCTGACAATAGACCCAAAATACTGACTTTACTCTCAGCTTTCTGTGGACTTTAATCCCAGAATTCTGAATTTAGACTCAAAATTCTGACTAAAAAAAGAAAAAATCTGAATTCTCAGAATTCTGACTTTAAACTCAAAAATATTTACCAACAAATAAGCCCTATTAAGTCAGAATTCTGAGATTAAAAGTCAGATTGTTGCTTAATGTGTAAAGCACTTTGTGTAACTTTTTTATGTGTGAAAAGTGCTAATCTAAATTTAAATTGATTGATTGGTATATGGCGCCAATCCTCTTCCATAAAAAAAGAAAAAGGCGCTCAATATCTTTAATCAAAAAGTCCTTAAGGACACTCCAATGATAACTCCTTACATTTATCTCACATTTGATATCATTTTCATATATAATAGAAAGAAATGGTTCTTGTAACATTTTAACAGATTATTATGCTGATAATTATTATTCGGAGGTTTCCGTTTTACTACAAATGTCACACTCTGGCGTTGGATTGTAGGACTTGGATGCAAAGATGACGTCTCTGATGATTCCTGCAGTAACACACAACAATAAAACTGTTTTTATCAGCCATTATTTTCACTCCTCTGTTTACACTGAGGCCCCTGGACAAACGGATTAAAAGCAAAACTCACTGAAGGTCACGTTGCTTAATGTGTGTCTGTTTTCTGGAGTTGGGAGGGGGAAAAAAGAAAGAGCAAACAAAGCTGGTGAATCACATGTTTCCAATGATTAGAGGCACAGGGTCGGGTCGGTCAGAACTTTTCATTCTGTGCTCTCTCTCTCTCTCTCAGCAGAGGCACCATGAAGCTCCAGGCCGGCCTGCTGCTGCTGCTGGCGCTGCTCGCCGAAACATTTGCTTCTGAGGGTGAGTACTATGTGAAATATGGGACTCAGAATTCATCCGAATCAGAGTCGCAGCTGATTTAATCATGACTTTTTCATTCAGACGGGTCAATAAGTTTAATGTGTGTCAATGATTCATTTATTCAACCATCGGTCCAAATGTTCCTGTAAAGAAGTTCCTAGTAAAAAGACTTGATTTATAATTATCTCTTATTCTTGATCCTTTCATTCAGTTCATTTTAGACTTAGTTAAATGTTTGTCTTATTTCATGAGAATATTATAATTATCTATGCGTACACAAATTGTTTTTGGCTTTTACTGTTTGTTTTTTTCAAATTGGTTTTGATGTTTGTTTTTCTTTCTTTTTTTCCCGTCTTTCCAAAAAAAAAAAAAATGTGATGGGAGGAGCCTGGAAGAGGTGGATAATTTTCCCGTTTTTTCTCTGAAAAAAATATGTATAGTGTTTTTCTTTAAATTGATAATTAAATTGATAAAATGCTAAAAACAAAAACTTTAAAAAAAAAAAAAGTAATAAATGGGTTAGAGGTATGAATAAATATTAAAAAATATATAAAAAATGTATATAGAGGACTTCATAAATATTGTGTGATTAAATAATTAGTTAGTAAATAATTTTATTTCCATCTCATCAATATTAAAATATTAATAATATAAAAAGATCTAAGAAAAATAGAAAATGTTTTTTTTTTTAATTCAAATATTTAAGGGAATAAATAAGATAATAAGAAAATGCATATAAAGTATTCTTAAAAAAAGATATATTAAGTTGATAATTGTTTTTTTTTAATATGGGAGGGGGGAGGGGTAAATGGCTAAAACACAATGTATAACTTTATTTCACACGCATTAATGCAAGATATATATATGTATATGTATATATATATATATATATATATATATATATATATATAAAGAAATCTAGAAAAAGGTAAAACCATTGAACAAATGAAATAAATAACTGGTCGTAAAAGGAAATGAAGCTATCCCGGGAACATAATCGAATCTAGTTTAACTTTAAAACCAAATGAGGGAAAATTGATTTGGTAACACATGCGGTATGGAAAAAGCAGGATATAAATAAATCAGATCCATTGTTAGAATAAAAATAATCTGTTTCATTTGACTGCGTCATGTTTGTTTTCAGAGTCGTGTATGGGCCGCTGTGAGATTGGCTTCGACTCGGACAGGAAGTGTCAGTGCGACTCCATGTGTAAATACTACAAGAGCTGCTGCTCCGACTTTGAGGTCACCTGCGGGATGATGAGTAGGAAGAACTTCTCTTCTTCAAAGTTCGTTCATGTGAGTCTAGGTGACTGAAGGGAAACGATGAGTGACGCCTCCTCTCCCCTCAGCTCGTGGAGACACCTTTGTGTTTGCGGAGGATGATGATGACGATGATGAGCTGGGTGAAGGTACCACCCCGTCTTCCGTCACCGCCTCCAGTCCGCCGCTGAGGCCAACAAGGCGACCCACCTCAGACTTCAGCCAAAGACGACAGCAGCACCCGGAGACCACGCTGGACATGACCCGACCCCCACGCCTGATCAAGCCCCGCCTTCAACCCGCACCTGTTGTACAGTATACACCTAGTTCAGTGACAGTTCCAGCTCCAGAACTGGAGCTGGAACTGTCACTGGAGAACAGCACCACTCCTGAGCCGACCACTGCTCCCATCACACCCGCCACCACTGAAGGCCCTGACCCGGACGCCGTGCTCTGCAGTGGGAGACCCTTTGACTCCTTCATGCGGTCAAAAAATGGCTCGGTATACGCCTTCAGAGGTGAGTGACAGGTCATGTGCTCCCCTGATATAATGATCATTTTAACTTATTATAGTAGCTTATATTATAGTATTATAGTATTTACTGTCTCCAGTGTTTCTGCAAATTCAGTTCCTGTTTTTATAGTTCCATTATGTAGTTCTGGCGTGTTGATGGCGAAGGTGATGGACAGGCGTTAAGAAGCAGAAATCGTTTTGAGTTTGTTTTATTGTGTATCCTGTTTTTATAGTAGTTTATGTAGTGTTATAGTTTTTACTGCCTCCAGTGTTCCCTCAGTGAATTCTTTTTTGAAGATTTGTTATATGTTCTATAATTCAGTTCCTGTTTTTATAGTTCCATTATATACTTGTGTTTGCCTGGTGCGTGGATGACGATGGTGACGGTGGTGGTGAAGGGTTGGGGTTAAGAGCAGAAATTGTTTTGAAATAGTTTTTATTGTGGATCCTGTTTTTATAGTTCCATTATGTACTTGTGTTTGCCTGGTGCGTGGATGACGAAGGTGATGGCTGGGTGGGGGTTGAGAGCGGAAATTGTTTTTATGTATATCCTGTTTTTATAGTTGCTTTGAACAGACTTTGTGTGACGCCTCTTTCTAGGGGAGTACTTTTTTGAGATGGACCAGAACTCCGTTCTTCCGGGTTACCCAAAGCTGATAAAGGATGTGTGGGGCATCAGTGGCCCCATCGATGCTGCGTTCACACGCGTCAACTGTCAAGGGAAGACGTACATCTTCAAGGTAGGAGTCTTCGCTGACGTCAGTTTCCGTTCTATGACCTCACCTGTTCCAACCAACAGGCCCGTAATTACGTTCTTACCTAGTTTTTGCAATATTTGTTTTTTTACAGTGAATGGTCAATTTTAATAAAACCCTAGGTTTATGTCTCAGCCAACGTTTGTAGTGTGTGCATATAGTCCCAAACCCCCCTAGTGGACATAGGTGGTATTTATGCAGTCATAATCCCTCCCTGGAGGTCAAAATCCCATTTTTGTCACAATTTGGGTCCATTGTCTATCCAACTGGTCCAAATGGAGACTCCTCCATATCCTGTCCAACAAAAACTGTGTATAATAACAGGAATTTCGTGGTATTTTATAAGTATACAGGCAGAATCTTTGGCGTTTAATCCCAGATTAGCCAAACATTGTAGCGTCAGTACAACGTTACTGACGCTACAATGTTTGGCTACACACCTGATAGTTGTGGAGATATTTGAAGTAAATGAATCCAAACTTTCATCAGGGGAACAAGTACTGGAGGTTCAATGATGGCGTCCTGGATGAGGACTACCCCCGAGCCATCAGCGTGGGCTTCGGGGTAATTCCCGATCACGTGGACGCAGCGTTCGCTCTTCCCGCTCCCGGTCACAACGGGAAGGAGAAAGTTTACTTTTTCAAAGGTAGAGATATTTCTGTTCTTCAGAGTTTTTTGGATTTAAGGTTTTCGTTTGAAGGAAATCACGTTTTTTTTGTTTGTTTTTTTTTCTCTCCAGGTGATCAGTACTACACATACGAGTTTTTGCACCAACATTCCCACGAGGAGTGCGTCGCCATGTCTCAGAGTTCTCCATCAGCGCTCTTCAGGAGCTACACCGACGTCTACTACAACAACTTTGAGCGTTTCCTCGGGGAGCTCTTCTCAAACGGTGAGTTTTATCAGAGGAGGCGGAAGTACTCGCGTCGTGTACTCTCGTAAAAGTACACTTAACCCGTGTTTTAAAGCGATCCAACTTCTTTAATCAAGTACAAGTGAAGAAGTACGGATCAAAAGTAGAAAGGGAGGAAATTAAAAAGAAGTCATCAGATGTGAAAAGTAACGGAAGATTAAAAATGTGTGAAAGAAAAAAAAAAGGATCATAAAAATGAAAAAGTGTAAAAGTAAAAGGTTGAAGTGTAAAAGTCGAAAAACTATAAGATGTAAAGGAAAACAAAAAAAATGTAAATATAGGAATAAAAGTAATGATATGAACCTAAAAAGTATAAAATATGTAAAGTAGTATGAAATTGAGGTACTTGTATAAAACTTTAAAAAGCTTAAAAAGTTAAAGTCGGCCTACTTGTGTAAAAGTATAAAAGTACAAAATCAAAAAGTAATGACTTCAAAGTATAATTCAAAATGCGTAAAAAATGGCTAAAAGATTATAAAAGTTAAAAAAAAAGTGTATGATGTACAAAAAATTGTAATAAGAAGGTAAAAAGTAAGTATAAAGTATAAATATAAAAAGCATAAAAGTTAAACAATTGAAATATAAAGGTAAAAAAGTTGCATCAAAGTGAAAAAGTTAAAGGTATAAAATGACAAAGTTGTCATATGAAAGTCAAAAGTAGCAGCATAAAAGTAAAAAAAAGTCCAAAGTTTAAATAAGTATAAAAGTAAAAGTCACTGTAAAAGTTAAGTAGAAATGAAGGTAAACGGTTTTGGTATAAAAAATACTTACATTATAAAAGTAGGGCGTAGGTAGGTGGTGTCCCACAGCACAGCTTCATCACAGCTTCATCTTCCTCTCCTTCAGCGCCTCAGGGTGACGCCAAGTACCACTTCATTGAGAAGGACTGGAAGGGCCTCAAGGCTCCGGTGGATGCTGTCCTGATAGGCAGGATGTACGTCCCTCCACAGAGGTCCGGACGCCCGCCGGGCTGGTTGGACCAGCAGTGGGGTCGGAGGAGGCAGAGACGTTCTCCGTTCTGGGAGGGCATGGCCCAGCAGGGTATGAACGTGGGCCAGGGCTTTGCAGAAAAGGGTATGGAGCTGGGTCTGAAGCTGGCGGAGAAGAGGATGGAGATGGAGGAGAGGCTCGGACGAGACCGGGACGGAAGTAGGGATCAAGACTGGGACCAGTACAGACGGCGGGATCAAGACTGGGACCAGTACAGACGGCGGGATCAAGACTGGGACCAGTACAGACGGCGGGATCAAGACTGGGACCAGTTCAGACGGTGGGATCGATACAACAGCAACAACAGAGGCAACTACGACTCCAGACGGGACGGCTGGTACCCGGAGTCCTTTCAGAGGGATCTGCCCATCCAGAACGTCTTCTTCTTCAGAGGAGGTAACACGGATCCGTCAGCAGTGCGGTTCAAGTTAGAAATGTCCTTCACACGTACATTACAACAAATTCATTTGCAGGTGTGTCCGACTGAAATCATCTCCTCTCTCTGCTCGAATACTTTTATTATGACATTATAATAATGAGTCACATTTAAGGACGTGTTTCCTCGTCACTGTCCTCTCAGAGCAGAAGGCCACGTCTTTAAATTTTGTCTTTTATCCGCCACATAATCCAGAAAGTAAAGATATTTAATTTACATTAATTAAAAAAAAAAAAAATTTAAAAACAGGGGCGGATGTAGGATTTTTCAGGGGCCAAGAGGGGGCCACATTTTACACCCCCTGAGATGTACATACTTACTAGCCCAAATAACTCTGTAGCTTTGAGTTAAATACAAACCTAATTGAATGCATTCATCCAGCTGTGTCTCTTTCACAGTTCGGACATAAAACCATTTAAAAAATATAGTTATAATATATATGTGATATATGAATAATATGAATCATTTTTATTTGAATCCAATATCCCTGATTATGCCACGTTCAGGTCAGATGCTGTTTACCCTTTAACAAATACAGAAACAACTTTGTAATTGCTTCAAAAAAACTTTCACACTGAGTCAAAAGTCACAAACCCTTTTGTCCCACGGGACCTGAATGCAGCATCACTGTAGTAGCACCTTTCAGATTTCTGCTGGGGCCAGTGCACAAAAGCCTTTTCCTGCTGTGATGCAAAACTGATCTGTGACGAACTGGTGACTCAATCTGGTCGTACCTCGCCTCTCGCCCAATGCCAGCTGGGACAGGCTCCAGCCCCCCCGTGACCCTGAACAGGATAAATGATTGCAGAAAAATCGATGGATGCCAGTGCTTGGCATCAACAACATCCCCTCTGTGACCTCACAAGTGGATCCGTAAACATGTGGATCCCACTGCTGGGCTCTCAGGCTCCAAAGGCTTGAAGAGTTTCTCCTTCAGTGACATCTGGACTAAATAACCAGGATGTGACAGTGAAAAAAACCCTCTATGGATAAAGTTTGGTAAAATTATATAGTTCCTGAAACGGTAAAATTATATAGTTCCTGAAACTGCTCCCAGCTTCCCTCAACATCATCATCATCATCATCATCATCATCATCTTATCTTTCAGTTAGCAGCAAAAACAAAGCGAGAACATTTTCAAAATGATCCAGCCCCCTGAGATGATGATGATGATGATGATGATGATGGTGGTATTGTTCTTCTCATAGGTTGGTTTATCTCAGGTTTTATTACTCCTGTCGGACTAGATGGATTACCTCAGCTGGATATGAACTTGAATTGTTTATGGTTTGTTTAGCTGCCATAAAATTAATTATTAATCAAAAGATTATAACTATTAAGGATTCACAGAAAATGGATGGATGGATGGATTTATGGATGGATGGGTGGATGGATGGGTGGACGGATGGATTTATGGATGGATGGATTTATGGAGGGATGGTTGGATTGATGTGTTTATTGATGTATGGGTGGATGGATGACGGGTGTATTTATTTGTGGTTGGATGGATGTATTTATGGGTGAATGGATGGATGGCGGATGGATGGATGGATGGATGGATGGATGGATGGATGGATGGATGGATGGATGATGGATGGAGACATCCGATGAATCAGGACACACTTTCAGAGTGAAACTGTCGTCTCTTATCTTGTCTGGCGTGTTTTTCTAGATAAGTACTACAGGGTCGACCTCAGGACCAAGAGAGTTGACCACGCCAGGCCTCCATACCCCAGATCCATCGGCAAACACTGGCTGGGCTGTTCCGACGCCACCGGAGCCGAAAAATAGCTTTAGGTATTCCAACGGGATCGTTTTGGACGACGTTTGTAACCATTCATTCGGTTTTAACTTCACAAATGTGTCGGACATGTTTTACAGCGTAAAACATAAAATACCTGCTTATCAGCTTCAGCAAATATTGGATCAGTCAAAGTCCACATCCTGGCCAAAGTTCAGCCGCTTGATTTTATAAACTCCTCTTCATCTAGTGTGACATAATACCACCGGCTCTTAAAGAATCTAATTCTGCTAATAAGATGTTTTCAATTTTTATTACTTTGAATGAAGGACTTTGATTTTGATTTTGATTTTGACACACAGTAAATCATTTATGCATTCTAAACTGTTTTTTTATGCATTCCAAAAATATTTATTATCATTATTAAAAGTAAACACATTACAGTGATTATTAAAATATAAAACATTGATGACCTGGTAAAGGTTTTTTGCCCGTTCTTCAATTAATTTAAGCAAAAATCCCTACATTATAATAATGCATTACCCGGCAGCAGCACTATATGACCTCTGACCTCATAGTGGCGGTCGGAGGTGGGTTCACCTCCGACCAATAAGAGATGAAAATTTAATTTTATATAATTCCAGTTCTATAAAAGCTACTTATTGGTACAAGAAGGCAAAAATGTTTTTCTTTTTGATGCGTCTTTGTTGTAATTGATCAGCTTTTGATTTTCAGCCACTCAATATGGACGCATGTTAACCATTTTATTCTCTCTGTTCTCACTCGTGTCGTCATTCATGCCAAATAAAAACATCCGTCCAACACAGACCTCCGACCGTATTCTCATTCTTAGATTGTTTCTTCTTTAGCCTGAGTTAAAATCAGGGGCCGGTGACGTGATGTCAGATTTGTGTTTATTATGATTGTCCACAAAAGACGGTCCTACAACCTGGACACACGTTTGACTCTTCTGAATCAGTAAACATGTAGAACTTTACTCGCATGGAGAACGCTGGACTAGATTCTGTGAGTGTCTCATTCTGACATTCGTCACATCTTAAAACTAAACAAAAAATATCAACTTTGAGAAATTCGCCCTTAAAGAAACTAAATCAATAAGACTGGCCAAACTGGTTCCAGCTGGACTAGACCCACACAGACCAGATCACTACCAGACCTGTTCAATATCATCATCATTCAATTAGACTATTTTCAGAAACAGGATGTTGGCGGATATGTCCCGCCATGTTTCTGGACTGTTGGAGGAAGCTGACTCACTTTGCTCCTGTGAAGCATTCTGGGGATTCAGGTATTGGACATGTTATGTGTTAAATGTTATGATATGATCCGACACCGTTTGGTAGGGAGATCCAAAAAAAAAAAAAATAGAAGAAGTTAGGAGGGGGTCCAATACTTTTTTCTTTTTCAAATTGTTGTTCCCAGTTATTACACAGCTATTACACAGTTATTACACAGTTATTACACAGTTATTAAAAAAAACAAATCATCGAGCAGATAAAACATTTTGAGGTTCTGTCACCAGTGATGATGTCAGGAGAAACATTCCAAATACTAATCATGGTATTCTAACATTTTTTGTAATACTACTGTTGAATAAAGGCTTAGTGTGCTTCATAGACCTCGTAGGAGGAGTTGGGTCATGGAGGTTGATTCAGTTCATCTGGTCTTGATTTAGTGTCGGTCAGCCGGTCTGTGCCAGTATCTGCTGGTTCCCACACCGTTTGGTTTGGTTGTGTTTAGTTGGTCTTTATAGTTTGGTCCAGCTGTGACCCACAGACCCGCTGGTTTCTTAGATCTACTATAGTAACGACGGTTTCCCTCTCAAAACTGCTGAGTCATAAATAAATCGTTGAGGCCTGCAGAGATTCTCAAATGTTCTGAGACTTCATTGATCATCCGATGTTTTCATAGCAAGGCTCCACACCTTCATTGGCGATGACCTCGTTGAGGCTGGCAGCATCTCCTGCTGGTCCCACAGTCAGGTATGTGCTCTCCACTCTTCCTTCACCGTCATCACCATCCTGTCCCGGGTCTCCCTCTGACCTCACGTCCGACCCAGACTCGGTTGAAGCCAGTTCTGGAACGCTCATCAGAATGGATGACAGCGGCCGTTTAGGGGCGCTGCTCTCCAACGAAGCGTCGTCACACGGTCTGCCAGACGTGTTTAGAGGGGCGTGTTTTCTCCTGATTGGCTTACAGATGGCGACCTCCGCTGCAGACGGCCCACCCTGCTCCCACACAGTCACCCGAGCTCCCAGCTTCTGTCTCGGTGGTTTGGTCACTCCTTCAGCTGCTTTAGGCTTCACCCGAACCGTTTCCTGCTCCCTTTGTCTCTGGAGGCTGCCGAGGCGTCGCAGCATCGCCTGAACCGGGCCTTCATGGCTTGACTCTGTCTTCGACACGGGCTTTCCTGCCTTACCAACCGTCACGTAGACGGTGGTGACCTTCTCTAGGATTCCAGGCTGGGTGTAGGACGCAGATGTGGACGGCTGATTCCCCTTCTGAGCAGCCTGTTTCCGTCCTGATGCGCCAGGGACCTGCAGGGTGACCCGGGATGGGGTTCTGTCTCCATCCTGGTTCCCTCCTCCACAACATGATTCCTTGGGCGTAGTCTCCTGCATATTCACTTCATATTCCCCCTCCTCATCCTCAGCTCCATCCTCCTCCGTATTAGTAGCGGCACCTCCCTGACTTTGGAGGGACGACAGCATCAGAACCCCCCAGGGTGATTTCGGTTTGTTGCGTGGGGGACCAGGAAGAGGGGAGGGGTCCTGAGCCGAGCCGCGCCTCTCCTTGGGGCTGAAGCGGGTTCCCTCGGCAAACGAGACGGACGGGCGTTTGGACTTGGCGATGCTGGAGGTGCGAGGGATGTTGAAGGGGGAGGTGATGTCCTCATTGCTGAAGCCGGACGGGTCCAAGAACATGTTACACTTGGAGGTCATCTCCTGGAACTCGCCACCCGCCACGGCCTCGATGTCTGTCAATCATTCAGAGAGAGAAAAGTCCAGCGGCGTGAGAAGAGGCGAAGGAGACAAAGAATACAAACACAGGTGGGTCCCTGGTCCTAACCTTCTCTTGGAGGGACGCAGTAGAGCGCTTCGCCCTCTTCTTCATCACTGTCGAAGGATGAGCCGTCAGCAACCCAACCGGAGGAAGGAGGCTCGATGAAGCTGTGGTTGAAGGTCAGCTCAGGGTCATGGTGAGATACTGTGTGAGCATAAAAAAAACGCGATTAAGGCTCAGAGCAATTATTTCTTTCTTTTACAGTTGTGATGCTCTCGGTTCCGTTTGAAGTAAAATCAGAAAAAGATTTTCCTGATTCACATGCAGGTATTTTATCAATCAAAATAAAGAGTTTGGTTTCCAAATTATGATTATTATTATTATCAAACTTGATTTTTATAAATCGGTAATAATCTTTTTGAAAATAGCCTGAATTACATTCCAGAGCATTTTGTAGTTTTACATGTTTGTCTTATTGTTTAATTTAAGTTATTTGTCTGAGTTGAAACTATCACATGTATCACCTTGGTGTCTATGGACAGGTAAGACCTAAAATTATTTATTCATAAAGCGTCAGTAACATTTTACTCGTTACTATTTGTGAGTAATCTGCAATTAAACACAAAAAGTACCACATATGTCCACTAGGGGGCGTATGCTATATGGATAAACTACAACCTTTGCTCTGATGTAAACCTATGGTTTTATCAAGGTCTAACATTATGCACGATATAAAACGAATAACTAGGTAGAGGCTCGTTTGTGGGCGTGTTGGAAATAAGAATATCATTGTGATGTTTAAACTCTGCAGCAGGACGGACCGGTGACTCGGGGCAGGCCGGAGGACCAGTTAGAGATGCAGGGAAGTGCGGCCCCAATATTAGCCAGGACGCTGTAGACGTGATATTTCATCCGAACGGACCAGCCTCCATCAGCCAGGGTTTGCCTGGAAGAAAAAGAATTCTGAATATCTTTCCACGACCAGAAACGTCATAATAGTCCCGTGATTATCAATGTTGAGGGAAAATAATTGACTTAAGACTTTCAGCTTCTTAGTTATGTCATGTGGCTATGATTCTGTACGAGTGTTCAACTCCTCAAATCTCAGGATGAAAGTAAAAGCCTTCTAAACAGATAAATGATAAATATTATGAAGGTGAGGACCACACCTGTCTTTACTGTCTGCAGGACCTCCTCCACAACACAAACAGCAGCAGAGCACAGCCAGCATCAGCACCAGCAACGGAACGAGAACACCCGCTAGAACAGGACCGGTGAGGCCTGGAACACACACACACACACACACACACACACACACACACACACACACACACACACACGCACATCAGGACACTAATCTATGCAGCAGCACAAACAGATGGATGGATACATGGTGGATAGATGGATGGTAGAATGGATGGATCGGTGGCAGGGCGGATGGATGACCGGAGGGATGGATGGTTGAATGGATGGATGAAAGAATGGATGGATGGAGGGATGGATGGGCGGATGGATGAACTCACTGCGGGGGCAGACTCCAGTCACTGGGTTGCAGGAGACCCCCTCACCACAGTCACAGGTGGAGGAGCAGTTCAGGCCAAACTGCAGGGCGGAGCAGCTGCTGTTACAGCTGAGGGAAAGAAAACACAACATCCCATAATTACACCACGATACAAACAACTGGCTCTAGAGGAACCTTTTCTAAACTTCTAAACTAAATACAGTTTCTAAATAAATCCATCTAAAGGAATCTGCTCACTTGATGACATCATTTTGACACTTGAAGGCCACCGTAGATTCTTGGACAGGGAGGGGTGAGCTGAGGTGTATTTATGTTTCAATCTGGTATGTCACCACTAGATGTCACTAAATTTTACACACAGCATATTTAAAGCCCAAAAACAGATTCATGTTTATCTTTTAATCTTTGATCGCTATCTGTCCTTTAACTTCATGAACGACACGCTGCTCCAAAGAAAACAGTCGAAGCACTGATGAAGAATTCTTTGAATTCCACCACGGTGTGTGTGTGTGTGCGTGTGAGAGGGAGTGTCTGTGTCTGTGTGTGTGTGTGTGTGTGTGTTTGTGTGTGTGTTTGTGTGAGAGAGAGAGTGAGTATCTGTGTGTGAGTGTGAGAGAGAGTGAGTTTCTGTGTGTGTGTGAGTGTCTGTGTGTGTGAGAGAGAGAGTGAGTGAGTGAGTGAGTGAGTGTCTGTCTGTCTGTCTGTCTGTCTGTCTGTCTGTCTGTCTGTCTGTGTGTGTGTGTGTGAGTGAGTGTCTGTGTGTGTGTGTGAGTGAGTGTCTGTGTGTGAGAGAGAGGGAGTGTGTGAAGGACTGAGTCAGTGATTGTGTTTGGGTGGGTGCGTGCGTACGTGTGTGTGTGTGGGGGGGGTCTGAGTGAGTCAGTGAGTGAGTGAGTGTCTGCGTGTCTGTGTGTGTGTGTGTCTATGTATGTATGTATGCGTGTTTGTTCGTGTGTGTGTGTGTGTGTGTGTGTGTGTGTTATATCACCTCTCTCCCTGAAAGCCGGGCTGACAGACACATCTTCCTGTCACATGGTGGCAGTCACCCTGGACACAAGGGCTGCACAGGAAGCTGCAGGCGTCTCCAAACGTCCTGTTAGAACAGACTTTCTCACATCTGGAGGAGAGAGAGAGAGAGAGAGAGAGAGAGAGAGAGAGAGAGAGAGAGAGAGGACACAAATGTTAAGTATCAGACTGACCCACATCTATCGTCTCATTATATCCAGCATCTCTGCTAGAACTGAATCCCTTTGATGTGATCATCTACTGCTGTCAGATATTACTCCATGTGAAGTACAGTAGTGGTATAAATACTTGAATGTAACTAGTTCTGCCTGTATTAGTATGTATTAGTATAATTGTATAATTCATGCTCCAGTGTCACATTTGCCTAATTGTGCTCCATGAGAAAGAATCTCTTCAGTACCAGATCATAAACTGGATAGTTCAGATAATTCAGGCCTTCCAAAAAGAATGTCGTATGAACCAACGAGAAGGTTCGGTTTTCGGTGTAACCACAAAATTAAAACGTACTTTTGCTAGCAAAAACTGAAGAATCTGAATTTAAATGTCTGTTGGCTCATTTACATAATGAGAGGGACTAAATGGAAACCGGGAGATGACCGAGAAGCATCGGATGATCCGGTATGACCCGCCGATGTTCAACATCAATGTCTTTAGTACGTAGAACATAATTGTGTCGGGTAAATGAAACGTTTTTATGTTGAATGAAATAAAGAGTCTTTCCTCAGTAAAACCAGAGAGATTAATCGCATTAATGTAAAAATCAAAGGTTTTGGGATTACATAATTATATTTAGTCAAGTCAACATAATTATGTTTACAATGTTCAACATAAATGTTTTTAATACATTCAACATAATTGGGTTTGGTAGATAAGAATATGGATGTTGTTTGCTTCTACGTGACTTTTTTAAAAGGTATTTTGGGATTACGTCATTGTTTTTACTAAATTCAATGTAACTGTGTTTTGTACACGAAAACAAAGTTGTGTTAAGTGAGTTAAACTGAATACTTTGGTTTACTAAATTCATTATAACCCCAGATAAGCAGAAGAAAATGAGTCGCCACAACTAAGAACTTAGTGTAAAAAATAAAGCTGAATAAAAAAGAGTGACGATATTCCCATCAATTACCTCATTTCAGTTACAACGACTACAAACCCGATTGATGCCGCTGACACCAACGCTCACCTGGTTCCGGTCCATCCGGGGTCACAGCTCCAGCATGTCCCAGTCTTCAGGTCACAGGGTTCATTGTTTCTGCAGCGGGGGCATCTCTTCTGACACCCGTCGCCGTAGTAACCGGCCGGACACGGCCGGTCGCACTGAGTCCCGTTCCAGCCAGGCTCACAGGCGTCACAGGCTCCATCAGTGGAGGAGCAGATCTGGTTGTTTCTACAGGAGCCACAGCTGAGGAGGAGGGAGAAGGAGTCAGAAAAGAGTGCTGAGACACACACCTGTGCACGTTGTACACCTGTACATCCTGCACACCTGTACTCTGTGCACACCTGAATATCCTGCACACCCGTACTCCGTGCACACCGTGCATACCTGTACACCCTGCTCACCTGTCCACCCTTCACACCAGTACACCTTGCACACATGTACTCCGTGCACACCTTGCACACCTGTAAACCCTGCACACCTGTCCACCCTTCACACCAGTACACCTTGCAAACCTGTACACCCTGCACACCTGTACACCTTGCACACCTGTACATCCTGCCTGACACCCACCTCAGTTGGCATCCACTGCCGTACTTCCCAACCTCACAGGGCTTGTTGCAGAACTGACCCTGGTACCCGAGGTGGCACAGGCACTGCCCACTGAGCGGGTCACAGGTGCTGTGCGTGGGGTCACAGTTACATCTCCGGTCACAGGAGGATCCCCACCATCCTGCCTCGCAGTCGCACACACCCGTTCGCTGGTTACACGGCGACAGGTAGCAGTTACATTCCACCGGACATTTGAGGCCCCAGTGGCCGCTGAGGCACTGACACCGACCCGTTAGCTGGTCACAGCCGGCACCAGCAGACCCCCCGCTGACGCACTGACAGGGTTTGAAGCAGGTGGAGGTCCACCAGCCCTCGTCGCAGGTGCAGTTGCCGTAGACGGGGTGGCAGTGGCCGTGATGGGTGCACTTACAGGCGTGCTGGCAGAGCGGACCCCAGCGGTTGGCGTTGCAGGTGCACTTACCTGTGACCGGGTTGCAGCGGCCGTGTGGGTGGCACTGACACACCTTACGGCAGTCTGAGGCCCAGAACTCTGGAGGACAACCTGGTGACAAACGGACCCAAAAAAAGACTGTGATAAGACTGTAGAGGCAGAGTATTTATGATTATATCTATACATTTATTTATGAATTTATGACCTTTATTATACACTGTAAAATATTCCGTATAGTTTACTGTAAAATACCAGCAAGGATTTTACAGTACATATATGTGGGACAAAATATATAATACATAATACACTAATACATATATGATAATATATAATATCATAAATAGAAAAATAATCTCAGTTATATTTCTAACACAAAAATTGTTTATTTTTTCTTATTTTTTAAAGTAAAAATACAAACTTTTGATCAAAGATCAAAGAAACAAAGACAGAAAAACCACATAATGTGCTTTAAAGTATTATTTTATTGGTATTACAGATTTTCACTTTGAATACTGTTGTTTCAACATAATTGTTTTTTTCTTGTGACTTAATATCCTTTTATTTAATATCCTTACAGCACATCTCTTGTTTCACAGTAATTTCCCGTGAGTTCATGTACATGGTCAACAAATTTTTATGATGAAATTCTGGGAACCACAGCTGCTGGTATTTCACCACAAATTAAATGGAATTTTTTTTTCTTTGTTTTTTTACAGTGCATCATAAATTTTGAACTTAGGACCCCATCTGTTCCCAAATGGTTCCTTTAAATAGACACATTTAGTTATATATATATATCATTATAGTTATATCTATAGTTAAATATATATATACATATAATTAGAAAATATTCAAAATTAAAAAGGAGAATAAATGTATTTAATAGAATTATGATAATTAATATTTATTTTGTATAATCCTGCAGATTAAACGGACGCCTGCTAGAAGAGCTCTTGTTTTTGCAGAAGCTTGTTGGGATCTGAACAAACGAACAAAGAAATCTGGAAACATTTGAGTTTATTATACGCGGATAAATCTTCTTTACATGGTGAATTATGGGAATATTTTGGGATCTGAGGTTGGAATACAACTTTTCCAAAAGAACTGAAAGCATTTCCATTATTGCAGTAAATAAATGTGTTTGTTTATTAAACGCACAAGAATTTTTAGAACCTTAAACGTCCTTAAATGGCCACTATTTCAGGGAGTAATGTGTTTATTATAAATAAACTGATTAAAATGTCATTTGTGACTCACGTGTTTTACACTGAGCTCCAAAGAAGCCAGGTGGGCAGCGACACACTCCAGGATACACACAGATCTCATCCTTCAGGCAGGTCTGCTCCCCCTCACACACAGCTACACACACACACACACACACACACACACCGGTTTATAACAAACCAAATATAAAGGCAGTGAAATCATAATTCTGTCCGTCAGAAGATTTAAACTCACGTTTTGTGCACTCTCTCCCCGTCTGATTCCATCCAGGGCAGCAAACCGGGGAGGAAGGGTCCCTTCAAGCACAGAAAATAATATTTAAATTTAGCAGATATACTGTATCATAAAACACTTCACTTAACTTCGCAAATGTGTCTCTTCAGGGAAAAAAACACATGAAATAACCGGAAAATAATAATACTTCTATCAAGAGTTTTTAAATGGTTAGAAAAATAGTTAGGCTGTAAACACTTTTTAACTCATTAATAAATATTTATAGAGCATGTTATAACGTAGCTCTCAATAATCACGGTTCACTATTTAGCAAGATCAGGTTACTTCAACATACGCAGTACTTGTAAATGTGGGCTCACTATTTGGCAAGCGACAGGTCTGTCTTCCCCTTTATGTCCTTTTATATCTCTTTATATCCTTTTATGTCTCTTTTTATCTCTCTATGTCTTTATATCCCTTTATATCCTTTTATGTCTATATCTCTTTATATCTTTATTTCCCTTTTTATCTCTTTATATCCTTTTATGTCTTTATATCCCTTTATATCTCTGTATATGTCTTTATATCCTTTTATATCTCTGTATATGTTTTTATATCCTTTTATATCTCTTTATATCTCTGTATATGTCTTTATATCCTTTTATATCCTTTCATATGTATTTTATTGTAACAACTTATTACACAGTCGTATAGAAATCAGAACATAATTAATAAACTTGTTATAAACCGCTTAAAAAGTATTTTATAAGGGTGGTTTTGTTGTAAACTGGTAAAAAAAAGATGTAGTTAATCTAAGTTTTCCTGTAGTTTTTTTTTGTCCTCTGATGTCCGATGGTCACAGGATTCTGTGACGGACCGGCTGCCGCCGTCGTCGCCGTGATCCACCAGAACATGGGAGGTAAGAGGTGAGGGTGGAGGCGGAGGTGAAGTGTACCTGATGCTGTGGCAGACGTTCTTCCCCGCTGGATCCAGCGTCGGCGAGGAGGACGAGCAGCAGACCAGAGCGCACAGCACCCCGAGGATAAGATTCATCTCCACACGGAGTCTAACAACCAGAACCAGGGTCCAAATATCCCTCAGCCCTACCTATCCTCAGATCCCCACCTCTTTCTGCCTCTCACACTGTTCTCCTTCTCATCAGAGAGGCACCATCTCTCCTTCTGTGGCCCCTAGATCATTCTCTCTTCTTCTCCGAGTCGTCTCGTGGCTCCAGAACTACCAGCGAGGTCGAAGCCTCCGGGTTTCCTCTTCCCATTTCCTGGGGAAGTCAGAGCCACTTCCTTCTATTCAGCCAGACGGGGAGCTTTTTAAAGATGGTCGAACACTAACACTGAAAACTTGCCGCACACACGGGTGGGGTTCCAACACACACCCCTGATGTTCACCTTTTTCCCAGAAGCTATTGTTGACATTGTTCCAGGAGATGATTAAGACCCCGCCCCCCCCTGCTCCTTCTACGGTAAGTGTCCAGAACAAAGATCGTCACGTGTTCGATTTGAGCTCCTGCAGAAAAAGACTTAGTTTTGAATTGTAGAGGAATTTTATTTACGATAAGTGACTCTTTTCGTGGATTTGATTGCATCTGCAAATACACATTCTGTATTGTTTTTATAGCAGTCCACTCGTACGACAGTCAACGTCTTACATCTGTATCAGCAGCGGAACATTTTCAGTAAAAAACATGCTTACAAAAATAAACCATGCTATTTTAGGAAAATATGAAAGTTTGTCAACAGATTAATCTCTGCTGGTTTCTGCTGGATTTAGTCGTGTTACGGTCAGAGATGTGGAGAGAACGGAGGGGGAAACAGAATAAACATGGCCGCTCTAAGATCACTGGGCTACGGAAGCACAATGCTGTCACGCCACAGAATAAAACGTTTTTGAAAGATCCCTATCATGTGAAAATGACCGTTTTCACATTTTGAATGAACATTTTTCTTGTTAACAATTTCACATATTTTTCACGATATAACATGATAGTGTGTAATACTTTTTATCTTGATCATTTTTGCAGTTTTATGTATTTCATTTTTTTTTTCATTATTTTTTAGTTATAAAAATATAATTCATTTTTAAAAAAAAGTTTTATACAGATTGTTAAACATGATGATTTTCACATTATAATGAGATATCTTCATATTTTAAATGATAATTTAAAAATCTTACATATTTTTCAACGTATAATTTGATAATGATCATAATTTCAAATGATAATTTTCATGTTATTACATTATTATCACGTAATGACCTGAAAATCCTCACAATTTTACATGAAATCTGCATATTTTAAATGATCATTTAAAAATCTTACATATTTTTAACCTTATATTATCATATTTCATGATTTTATATAATAATTTTCATGTGATGACATGCCAATTATCACAATTTAAAAAGATCATTTTCACATTATAATGAAGTATTTTCACACTTTAAATAGTCATTTAAATAATCTTACGTATTTTGCATTATAATATGCTCATTTTCACCATTTCAAATGATAACTTTCATGTTATTACGTTACGATCGTCACAATTCATCGCCATGAAATTATGAAGTCATCAAATAAAAATGTGATACGGATTTTTTTTTCAAATTGAAGTTTTCTGGCATGACAGCAATGCCCGTCCGTACAGGTCAACAAAAGGTCAACAACAACAAAAAAAACACAAAAACAAAAGAGATTCACGTCTCTTTTCTCATTTGCACATAAAAAAGCGGCCTCCTTTTCCGTGAGTAGGAACCGGTCTGAAGGTGTTTTTACACCGGCAGGAACTGGTTTCTCCACGTTCATGAACTCATGCACATTTATGGCACCGCCCTCCCAAAATAACACAAACACCAAAAACACCACCTAAGGACTTTGGCGCCCTGCAAAAACTTTCATTAGAACAACACCGGTGGTGATTTAAGGCTTAAAGGGTAAAAATACTCTCACCGCTGACAGAGATTATTAGTTTTGTCTTTTTTGTTTTTTGTCTTTGAGCATGAAATCACTATAAATAAAGAACAGTGTGAATAAACAAAAAGCTTAAAAAATTCCTCCTGAGGTTAAAGTTATAAAAGGAGCCGGGGAGAAAACTATTAACTAGTAATAGTCAAATATAGTATAATAGTCAAATAAATATATGGTAATATATCTGTATTATATGTACTATATGGTATTTTTCTTTTATAATAATAATCACATATCATTACTTAGAATTTCTTGTTTATTACGAATATTATACGTTACGATACGATGTCATAATAATAGAATGATATTATCATATAATACATATATAGTAGATATATAATCATATAATACATGTATGATTTAAAAAAAAACAATTATGCCTAATGCTTCTAATACTCCCTCCCTGACCATCTGAGGGCTCCACAGACGACTGACAGATTTAAAAAAGGACTTAAAACGTTCCTTTTTAGCAGAACCTATAACTTTAATTAACATTGCTGCTTTTTGGTCAGGCTTTTATATAGTTATTATTTTATTTTTCATTGATGCTTTTATCTGCTTTTACTTTGTAGCACTTTGAGATTTGATCCAAATGTAAAGTGCATTATAAATTAGAGGTATTATTATTATTATTATAATACGTAAAACTTCTTTATTATTATCGGTTAATAAAGGACCTCTTGTGACGGAGCAGACTGGAAAAAAATGGTTTCCACAATCTTAGCTTATATTTTAAAAAATATATATACGCCTCTGTGATGTCTTTGGTTTTGGTTAAGAAGGATGAACATCTGTTATACTAAAAAAACGACCCATTTTCTTTACATTAACAATAAAACCCTCCTTACATAAAGAATATTATGACTTTTTTTCAGTTAATTAAAAAAAAAGATCCCTCTTAATAGCGAGCTCTGAGCCGTCCATCTCCTGAAACATGACATCTGTTCTTGTCCATCGCCTCTATGGAGCAGTAAAAGATTTAGAGCGAAAGTGAAAGTCAGAAAGAGGAAATGAAAGTTAATCGCTTCTTTTTTTCCCACGCCGGCAGTTTTCTTTCAAATGTTCTCACGACCTCCATCCTGATCCACATCCAGCCAGAAGACGCGGCTGAGTGGAGAAGGTTCTGGGTTTCAAGGTCGGTACCGCAGCCTCAGGAAGTGGGCGGCTGCTCCGTCTCGTTGCTGCCCTCCGAGTCACCAATGATCTCCCAGGCGGAGGCGGAGCTGCTCATGTGGGCGGTACCCCGGCCGCCGCTGCCGCCGCTGCCACCCGACCACGTCAGGAAGCCAAAGCTGCAGCCGACAGATTAGACGAGACGAAAGGTCAGAACTGCCGTCAGGGATTACGGCTAAATATAGAGCGAGGGATTGTGGGAAGTCTCAGGACGCTCTGATGTAGTTTTAACAGCAGAAGAAGATTTGGGACGCTTTTGATTTACATTTATGGCAATTTATTTTATTTAGAATGGATATTCTAAACTTCAACGCAGCTAAAAAAAGATCCATGAGAGAAGATCTAAACCCTGCTTTGGTTCTGTTTCTGGTCTGGCAAGAACCGTCGGTCACGAGGGTTTCATGGTCGCTAGACGCTAGTCACCAGCTAATGCTCATAATTATCTTTATTTAGTGTAAAATCAGCCGAAAATAAAACTGTTTTTGTTACTGAAGTTTGGAAAAAGACTCTTTATATCGCCAAAAGGGGGCGTGTCCATGAAAGGCCGTCATCTTCCTCCCGTAGCATGAGTGGACAAACTGAACTCTGGCTCTAGAGGGGACTTTTTTACGTTTTTAGGCTGGAGTGGCAGAAACACAATGAAGAAACGTTTCCCCTCTAAAACCCAACGATGAAGAAGATGAAGAGTATGCCGTTGCTTGATAACCGTTTTTTTTTTGTGTTATGACTAATACAGAATCCCACTGACTATTAATGACGACAAAAACTTTTGCAGTCAACTGAAAACCGAAGACCCGACTCGTGAAACCAGTTAGAGATAAACTGGTGGGATCTATGAAGTCCACCTGTAAAGTTTGACTCCTCCCTCCTTCCCCGGTCACATCCAACCCCTCCACATTGTGCTTGACGCTTGAAGGCCACCATAGATGCCTGAGATAGCGACAGGTGAGCTGATGAGGGATGAAGGCTGAAGACTGGAACTTCCAGGATAGATAAAACTAGATTTTACATACTGCACCTTTAATTTCAGAGTAAATCTTTGAAGAAGATGAAGAAGAGTCACATCTATTTACATCGATTTGCTGCTGTTTTAATGTGAACATATTCAGGGGCTCTGAAAATTCTAAATTAAAAAAAAACATTTTAAGGCCATTAGTAAATATATTTTAAACCCTTTGAAGTTTTTACTGGCAAAACAAAAAAGTAAATTTAAATATAAATCATTTGATTTGCCCAATTGTGTCATGGTTCTGGTCTCTGTTGTTCATTTTTAAGGTTAATTATTATTATTATTATTATTATTATTATCATAATTATAATCATTGTTATAAGTTCTGTTCCCTCTTGTTGGGTCTCTGTGGAATAAAAAGTCCAGTCCAGACCTAGTCTTCGTGAAAACACTCCTTCATATAACATTTGATCTGATTTGGTGCTCTGTAAATAAAACTGACTGGACTTTTATTTTGAAGGTTGGGTTCTCTGTGTTTTTTACTTTTGTCATTTACTGTCTTAGATGCTCTGCCATACACACACACACACACACACACACACACACACACACACACACACACACACACACACACACACACACACACACACACACACACACACACACACACACACAGCCTCTGATGTGCGTCACTGCGTTAATAAAGTAGTCGGATTCCTTTAGGGACTTTATGTGACGACTAAATCCGTCACTGCAGTAACTCCTGCTCCATTAAAATTCTTTCTTCGGAGCAAACCCAGTTTCTTGTACAGCGTTTTCAAAGTTCTGATAATCATCATCATTTTCTGTTTAAGTGCTGAAATATTCAATATTGATTGATTCGTCAAACTTCTTCTATATTGTAATATAGTTTGACAAAACGCTCCAACTTTTTTCTGGTAATGTCAGTTTTTATTTTGTAAATGTGGCCTAAATACATTTTATGAAATATATCATCTCATGGTTTTTTAGTTGTTGTTTTTAAATGGCCAACTCATCCTGATTTATTTTTTTTATAAGTTATTCATTCAGCAATTTTTCTCAGTCACTCTTGGCTGCTTTGGTGTTTCTTACATTTTTTTGGGTCCGGCTTTGAAATGATTAAAAACGTAACGATAAACACAGACCGGGTCACCGCTAACACGAAAAAAACAAACCAAACATCTAAACAGATGACGATAATCTCCCGTCTGAAAACTTCACTCACAGATTTCGGATGCGTGACTCGGCTGGTTTGTCGGCTTCGATTCCGTCAACTTCTGTCTGACCGTACAGGGAGCTCCTCTCCTCCTCATCGCTGCAAGAGAAGCGTTTCTCTTCAGAACATGATATCTCCACCCGGGCTCCTTACTTCTAATGATGCTGGATGTGGGTGGAGGAGGGACCTGCTGCTGCATTCGTTGACGGGAATCCCCAGCATCTTGGCCTTGATGACCTTCCTCCTCTTGTTGATGGCCGAGCGGACGGCTTCTAACAGGAAACCCGGACACCTCTCCTCGTTCAGGACCTCCCTGCAGGGACGAGCAGCAGCGGTTCTTTAGAAACGATTAGAGAAAGAGGGCGT
The DNA here is from genome assembly GCA_037951165.1 of Lophius americanus. Taxonomy (NCBI): domain Eukaryota; kingdom Metazoa; phylum Chordata; class Actinopteri; order Lophiiformes; family Lophiidae; genus Lophius; species Lophius americanus. Next base: position 52,485 of record JBBDHG010000100.1, read on the forward strand.
GTCCGCTCAGGCACAAGGCGGCGCCGTGAACCCACCTCTGGTAGTAGCTGAGCTCCTCCTGAACCAGGAACAGGTTGGTCTTGAGTTCGTTCCTCTCAAAGATGATGTCACGCACCTCCTTCTTGGAGAAGCATGGAAGATCTGGATCCCTCAGGTCAACCAGTGACGCTTTGGTCGACTCAGAGGTTCTGTGATGCTGACCGGACTGATGGGAGAACAGACAGGCGTCAGGTCCAGACAACCAAAAACACTGATTCTGTTGGTTGGAGAAAGTTTTAACTATGGGGTTGTAAAAAAAAAATATATTATATATATATATATATATATATATATATATATATATATATAATTTAATTTTTTTTGCAGCTATTGCTGCCTTTTTTTCTCCCTTTGTTTTCTTTGATGTTCCTTTGAGCGGTTGGAGCTGGAGGCTCACTGGGCTTAACAGAGACGCAGAAGTGGAAAGTGCAGGAGACGAGCGGCTACAGAGTATTTGAGAGATATTATGATAGTTTGTTTGTCGTCGGTAGATTTAAAGGCTCAGACATTAATAGAGGAATCTGCAGGAATTTCTCCTAAACCTAAAGTACTGTTGTGTCTTTTTCCTTTGATGTTTTATACTGGAGAGGAACAGGAAATTATGCAACAATGTCTGTTTTAAGATGACGCCCCGCTCAATATTTCTTAACCTTTTTAAGTTTCATTTACTCAAGTGTGATTATGCACCACGTTCACCTGTGTCTCAATATCTGGTCACCTGCTTCCCCCTCCCCTCCCCCCCCTACCAGTTCCTCGAGTTTCGTTTAGATTTTTTGTTTTTGGAGGGGGAATTTGTTTGGCTGTCTGGACAGTAAATTCTGCTAAAAATCCTTATTTACCTTATTTAAAGGCTTTCAACGTCAAATATTAGCACATGTGAATAATTTTAATTCATTCCGCTGTGTGTTATTAAATAAATGTTTTCACCTTTTGACTGATATTTGATCCGTAATATCAGATTTAAATGTAAGTTTTGTGTCATTTTTTAATTTTTTAATGAGGATTTCAAACGCGATAAATTGAGACCTCTCTGTGGAATTTAAGCCGACAGGTGAGAGAAGAAGAGGTGACGCTGCGTACGGGGTTCATGGTGCTGGTTCGGTACAGCTGGGCCAGGAGGTTCTCTATCTCCTTGTTTCTCTCCTTCAGGTCCGTCTCCATGTCGGCCTTCCTCTCCACCGTGCTCTTCAGCTGGGCCTGCAGAACATTCTGTCTGTGTCGCAGCTCAGCGTTCTTCTCCATGAAGCGCTCCAACTGCTCCTGGAGCTACACACACACACACACACACACACACACATTCACCCGATGAACAGGTTTAACGTCAAAGAATGCTCCAAATTTCCTAGCAGGTGTGAAAAAAAGGTTAAACGGAAATCTCCAGGGCTGATAGTGGAGGGAAAGTTTGTCTCCATGGGTGGGGGATGTTTGGGGGGCAGGAGAGCGCCAGGAATGAAATCACACAAGAGCAGCATTCATTTAATGTAGGAGAAGAATTCCAGGCATCCGTTCCGCTCAGGCCAACACAGAACACGGTCCTTCAGTCCAGCATTCAAAGTAAAAGCATTAAAATAAACACACCCAGTTACGGCTACAACTTTAAACCCATGAGTGATTCCTCGCACAGTAACACACGGAGCGCCGGCAGGAGGGGGGGGGGGTGGGTGGGGGTTTAAACTCTGCCCGGACTTGTTGGAACTGCAGCTTAAGCCTCAACCAGTAGCAGCTATGTGGACACTTTGTGTTGGGTTCTCTCTTTCCCTGACGGCGGCAGCCCACCGGTGTGGCGCTGGTTTGTGTAACGTCTCTCTTCTGCTGACTGTTTCCCGGATATTCTCATAAAAAATAACATTATAAACACAAGCAATTCTGAGAAAAGGCCATTAAAGTAAGAGACCTTTGTAGCTCCGGCCGTAAATAGTGTGAAGAGGCGCACCGGTAAGGATTTTTCTCAACTTATTTTCCTCTAATCTAGAAATCAACAGCCTCATTAAAAACCACATGACCTCAACTGTGTCAAAGGATACTGACGCTACTGGAGAAAAACTCCACACTGGCGTGGATAGACCATAATAATCTCTATGAGAGGGGAGAGTATGCAAACGGATGAAAAACACTTTTTTTTAAAAAGTAGTAATCAGCAAATTATGAGTTGATTCACAGATCAGAACTTTTTGAAGCCATGTGGATAGACTCCTCCCCTTTATAAATGTACTGATCCGCTTTTTATCATGGCGGGGGGAAAAAAAAGAAGTTTTCTTTAACGTTTGAAAACCATGAAGAAGTGACTTTTAATGAAGATATGATTAGAAGCAGAGGAAATGTCGTCTCCTTACCGCCTCCACCTCTTTGGAGGTGGTGGAGTTCTGCTGGGCTTTGGCCCTCAGCTCGTCTCTCTGTCGGTCCACCACCTCCTTCAGCTTCAGCATCACCTCACGCTCCTGCCGCTGGACGTGATCTGCCCCCAAAAAACACAAACTGTTTGTGACTTTATTCACGTTAAATTGCGACTTTATTCTCCGAAAAATTCCGAATTTATACTGGTAAAATACGACTTTACTCACCTAAAATTACAATCTAATTATTGTAAAATCATGACTATGTTTTCGTAAAATTGCGACTTTATTCTCAGATAAAGGTGGGAAAATAAGACTTTAATCATTATAAATTAAATGTATTATTATTATTATTATTATAATCACCTAAAATTACAAATATATTCTTGTAAAATTACGACTTTATTGTCGTAAAAATGATTACTTTATTCTCCCTAAATCCTGACTTTATTCTAGTAAAATTGCAACTTTATTCACCTAAAATACGACTTTATTTTCATCAAATACTGACTTCAGTCTTGTAATATTACGCCTTTAATCTCATAATCTGAATTATTTCACAGAGTCCTTTTTCTCTCCAACTTTCCGATGGTTATTTCTCCGTTGGGTCGGACTCTTCTATATATAATTAGAGTATTGAATAATTATTACCACATGACCTCAATTTTATAAAAAATATATACTTAAAAATTCTGCTGTAGCAGAGGAAAATCTTTTCAGTTCACCTAAAAAGAAAAAAAACCCACCCAGTATTCGTCAATATCAATCAAAGACTTTTCTTTGAATTTTCATAGAAACTATTTCCGCAGTTAAAGTTTCAGCTGCTCACAACCGTTTGTTCGGAGGTGGATGGAGACGTCCGTGACGTGGACCTCCTGTAAGCCGAGCAAATAAAAAAGCAAAGTTATCGCAAACCCAGATAATATTCAGATATGTAGGTATGCGATAACTTTGCCTGCTCAGATAGTCTGCCAGAGGAACCAGAAACAGATCCTTTATTCCCCCCAAAAATAACTGACCACCTCCAGATTATTCTCATCAAATGAAACACAAGGCAGTAAGTTTGTTTATTTCCCATCAGTGCAAATAAACAAGTGTCAATCATTCCTGGTTTTCAGTGAATGCAGACAGGAAGAAACCTGTTTCCATTACGACCCAGTGGCAGCATGTATATGCTAAAGAGTAAGGGGCCGAGGACGGAGCCCTGGGGGACACCACGGGTCAAAAGTGCCACGAGGAAGGAGGCATTAACCCAGTCTATGGAGAAAGTCCTATTTGATAAGAACGATTTTTGTTTTTGTGGCATATTTAAGCCCGTTAGGATTTACTAATCAGAATTATGTTACGTGATCTAACATAAAAATCTAACTTGAATTTCATACCTTCCATCAAAGTTTAAAAACATGCTTTACTCGAGCGTTTGTCATTTTATGTTAAGTTTAGTATTAGATATATATGAAATAAAATGAAGCAAATAATATTTCTAATATTTCTATTTTTTTTATATCCTTCGCAGATCCTTCGTGTTAACGCGATAACTCAAAAAAACATTTCAAGGATCATTTTCAAATTTCCTAGCCGAATCAACCTTAGTGCGAGGAAGAAGTGGAGTGATTTTAGGACATATTAATTGTATATTTCTGATACTAGAAGGAACTTTATCTACAAAGTTTTCGGGCCATAATTTCGCAAACCGTTGGTCCGATTTAGTCCAAATGTGGTGCATGTGAATCGACTCCAGGAGATTTATCTTATATTTGTCATATTTTACTCCATAAGTTAATATTTTAATCACTAGGGGGAGGCTTTTTACACACAAAACTAACTTCCTAACTGTTTTGGTGCACATTAATCAACTTGTATGTCAGATTTTACTATAATTATTTATATTTTACTCACTAGGGGGAGTTTTTTTTTATTTTTTTTATGAATAACACTGTGGTCATACTTCCACAGCTCCAGGAATAAAACCATAACTGGATCATAACTTTACTGAAATGATCTAAAAATAACACTTTATGAGTTCTTTAATGAGACTAGAGCTGAATAAGAGGCTGAAACAGTTTGTGTCGCCGTGACTTCTTATTGGTTAGCGTGTGTTATGGGTGTATAAACAACTTTTTTTCTGTTTTATTTTTCATGCAGTGTCTTCTGCCCACATCAGAACCTCCACCCACGCCTCCTGCATAAACAGAACTGCAGCATAAACACAACAATGACCCGTTTGGCTGCTTCCAGCCTCAGAGCGCGTGACTGTTAACTCCCTCGACCTGCATCTGTGATTTCTAGCTGAAGGTAATGTCACGCACAGTTGCATTCTGGGACTGTGGTACGACAACTTTACTTGTTCTTGTCCTTCTTCCAGATGGAGCTACCATTCGATTCATCCTCAGTTTATACCGTTAATATTAAAGCTTGGTTTATATTTGTCCCCATCTGGGTTTCTGTTCGGTTTTAATCCAGGTCGGATTAAGGGACTTAAGTTTTCTACATTTCAGGATACATCGTCAGCTGTGTGCCTCAGCATCATCAGGTGTTTTGGGATATTTACAACAGGACACCCTCCCCTGAGGCGGCCCGCCGGATCAGTCTGAATCCTTCAGCCAATCGGGTTTAATCTTCATCACCGGAAGCTGGTTTTCATTATTAATGTTGTATCAATCTGTTATTTCTGTGGTACTACTTTGTTATTACAGTTGTATGAATGATCCTTAGTGTATTGTAACTACTGTGTTATTACAACTGTGTTAAACGGATCATATCTGTATTATGACGGTTGAATGATTTCACAGCTAATAAAAAACCCAACTCCAGAGAAGTGGATATTCCTGATTAAAGAAGTGATTCCCTCCGGCATCTTCAAAAGCTCATGCGGCCCCGCCTCCAATATTCGGTTGGGATTCTAACCGTCATGTGAGTCTGATTAAGATGCAGCTAGTAGAGACCAGATCCCAAGAAATAAGTCCACGTACCTTCCTGTGCGTGGCTGCCACTCAGCCGGGCCTGCAGAACGTCCTGGTCCTGCTGGAGCTGCTGCACCTGAACCTGAAGCTCCTCACACCTCTTCCTCCACTCCTGCTGCTTCTGCTGGAGCTCCTGCCATGAGAAATGGAGGAAGATTCTGTTTTAGGACTGGCTGCTCCAACCCAGTACTTCAGTACTTTCTTTGTCTGAGTGGGTCGCTGGGTTTGTTCATTAAAGGGGACCACTGGAATCCACCAGTCAGCTCTGGACCACAGCTTCATCAGGTGTTGTTTTTTTTCATCAAAAGACACCCTCAGTCAAACAAGGTTGAGCAGACCTGGGTCAGACCTGGGTCAGACCTGGGTCAGATCTGGGTCAGAGCTGGGTGAAGGTCTCATGGCCAGCATCATGATAGTCACCTGAGTGAGGCAGAACCAATGTGTTTCAATATCTCTGTAAGGAACCTCCTCAGGTAGAACTTCTTCAAAAGTTCCATCATACAGCACACAACTCCAAAGGAAAAGTCCTACTACATGGGAAATGCGTGTTTTGTGGGCGTGGCCATGATGTTTTCTGCCTTCAGAGAGAAGCAAAGAGAGAGAGAGGGAGCGAGAGAGACAGACTGGACTTTCCACACAGCTTTATCGGGCGAACACAAACATTACCATTAATTTGAGTAATCACCGTGGAACGTTGACCTCAACAACATGAGGTGGGCGTGGTCACAGTTTAGAACGCAGAGAATCCTGCCTTCCCACAGAGTAAAAGAGAAAGAGAAAGAGAGAGGAACAGAGGAGAGAGAGAAGGAGAAAGAGCCCGGGAGTGATGTCAGTTGGTAATGAAGTCTTAAGTCTTCCTGGAGGCTCAGAGACGGGACACTGAACCTTCTGTTCAAATCTCTTCAGCATGGAGGAATTTGGGTGGAGGAGAAAAGGTCGAGTCACTGTGTCGTTAAGTCATTCCAGATGTTTGGTGAAAATGTTTCCCACAAATATTAATTATGAGTTCTAACATTAAGTTTTAGTATCATGAGAATAAAGTCGTGGCATTACAAAAATAAAGTCATAATATGAGAATGAAGTCTTGATTTTACTAAAATAGATTCATGATATGAGAATTGAGTCTTAGTGTTCGGAGAATGACGACATGATTTGAGAATAAAGTTGTAATTTTACGAGAATAAATCTGTGATATTACGTTGAGAAAGTCGTGGTATGAGAATAAAGTTGCGATATGACAACTAAGTCGTAATATTACAAGAATAGGGTCGTGCTAAGAGAACAACAACATAGTTTAACGAGAATAAAGTCATGATACGAGAATTGACTCATGAACTGAGAGTTCTTAATATAACAAGAATAAAGAAATTATTTGAGAATAAAGTCGTACTATTACAATAAAGCCGTAATATTACAAGAAGAAAGTTTTGATATGAGAATAAAGTTGTAATATAAAAACAAAGTTGTGATATGAGAACTAAGCCATGACATGAGAATAAAGTCGTAATATTACCAGAAAAAGTCGTGACATGAGAATAAAGTTGTAATATTACAAGAAAGTCGCGACATGAGAATAAATTAGTGACATGAGAAGTTGTAATATTACAAGAAGAAAGTCGTGACATGAGAATAAAGTCGTACTTGGTAATTCGTAATGTTATAAAATGAAAATCGTACTTTTACGATAGTTGGGTCGTAAGTATTTGTGTTCGCCTTGGCGGATTGATATTAATTAGCTAGTTAGCTAATAATAACTAGAAGTAAAGGTTACTACTATATCATAAAAGGTGAAAAAGAAAATACATAAAGAGTAAGAGTTTCTGTTTTCCGATGCATAATAAGTAAATATGCTCGAAACGAGTCGTTGATGGTCGTTGTTAGTTTGCGTGCGCTGCGTTCTTCGGTCGGGTAACTCTTCTCCTTCCGCTCACGCGCAGCTGTGGTTCCCTTAAAATAGTTCCGACCTCCGGATTAAAACTTCTCACCTGTAGTTCCGCTTCATCGATGCTCTCCTCCGCCCCTCGTTTCTTCTGCTGCTGCAGCTGGAGGGTCTCGAAGGTTTTCAGCAGCTCATCTTCCCTCAGTTTGTGAGCGTGGTTCATCGAGGCGAAGCTCTCCAGCAGCTCCAGAACTTTAATCATTCTGGGCACCAGACCCACGACGCTCTCTTTCCCACAGCCATCGATAATCCTCTCCAGCTCAGAACCGATCACTTTAGCGATGTCATAAACATCGTCCACGGTTAGAGAGGAGAACGGCCTGTCAAAGCAGCCCCCCGTGGGTTCGGTCTCGGGTCGTGGTTCAGATCTCTCCATGTTCGTGGTCCGGTTAGAGGCCGCTCATTTCCCGTGATTCAACGGCTACCGGCTACCGACAGCAGCTCAACACCGTCAAATAACAACCCTGAAGCATTTCTGTCGAAGCCAAACCGAATCTCTCTGGTTTACTGGTTCTGGATCTCATGCTGCAGAGACACGCCTGTGATTGGCGTGCTCCCCGGCTCACAGCACGTCACGCATCTCCACGCTGCTGGTATCACATAATCACTACCGATCAAAAAAAACAAAAAACGCTGCAGGGACATCGAGTCCTCTGCAATAAAATATTGGATCAGGGCTGGACTCTGTGGATCAGAACAGAGAGTCCAGTCGGTGCAGGATCCGCCTCCTCCTCTGACCAATGCAGTTCTTGGTAAACACTCCCCACGTGAACAAACCCGCTGGCAGGTCGAGCAGAAGGATCCACAGCAGAACCTTACTTCTGCCCTACGGGCCCATAATCAGAATTATGTTTGGTATTACTATATATATGTATTTTTAAAACTGTACAATGTTAGAGTATAATAAAACCCTTAAGGTTTATGTCTAAGACAATAGTTTTATGTTCATATAGCTCCCCCTAGTGGTGATGGGTGGGTTTCTGCAGCCAAAATCCCTCTGGGTTCAAAAATCCCATTTGTCATATTTTGGGTCCATTTTCTATCCAGCTGGTCCAAATGGAGAGAGTCCTCCTGGTTCTGTCCCAAAAGAACTTTGTGGTATTTTCTATCAGATTTGATGCAGCAGCTTTAATTCACTGATCTTCATCTATTAACTGTTTTCAAAAATGTTATACTATATTTACACATTTAGAAAAAATATTTCTAATATTTAGTAATATTATTATTAATACTTCAATTTAAAAGTTTCTTACCTAGATAATTTATTTTATTTACTTATTTCTTTAGATGACTTGGTATACTATGTATTAAATAAGAATTTTAGTCACTCTCCACCACTGACAGTAAGTGAAGTTCTGAGGCAGAGCTGGACGGGTCGGACTGCGGTCCAGTGAGCCGGAGCTAAACCCAGCTTCCTGCTTTCCTTGAGGCAGTTGACCTCTGACCTCTACAGAAAGGGAAGTAACACAACAAGTTCCCCTGTACTGTAAAAGCAAACAAAGGACTCTCAGCTGGTGATCAGATATTCTTATGATGAGCAAATAATGACACCAATGTTTTTATTACCAAAAAAAAACATGATCTTTATTGAAACCCGAGCTTCTTTGTCAGAGGATGTACGGAACAACGAAAGCAACGGGGACTTACCGGCGTGAAAAAACAACCCTCAAACGCATCTCTCAGTGGAATTAAGTCTGGTAATGAACGTTTCAAAGAGAGCAACCATTTCACTCAAGTGTTGTGTAAACTACTAATAAATCCACTTCTGCCTCATGAAAGAGGCGGGTCACTAGAGTTGAGGGACAAAGTGAGGGACAAAACAAACTTTGTAGAAAAAAAACAGACTCCTAAAAATGTCCTAAAGCTATTACATAAAAATTTCCGGACATAGGTTACAAGTTTTCATTCAATAGAAATATTACAGGGACTTCTGGGCCGCTTCCACGTCACTGCTGCACAGCGTCTGTACGCTCTCAGGCGTACATGTCCTCGCGGTCGGCGTTATAGATCTCTCCCTCCTGCAGCGAGGCAAAGTTCTGGAAGTGCGAGGGGCGGTGAACTTCGTGGTAGAACTCCTTGGGGTTTGCCAGCTGCAGGTCGTACTTCATGTTGGGTTCGTGGCGGACGCCTGCAGTGAGAGAAACGACCAGGATTATTTGAGCTCAGTTATTCTGCCACTTCTGTAGCTTCTTAAACATTTACAGCCACGGTTCTGCTAGCCGCCCAGAACCCAGGCAGAGGTCTGAGGCTGACCGGGCCTCATCGGTCAGAGTCCTAATCTACCTAAGGGGAATGAACTTGATTCGTTATATAACTTCTTATGCATTCTACATTTTACTTCATACTGCTTTATTATTTCTATTAACGTAGCCTCACAAATTCTAATCACCGTTTCTCATTTCTTTTATTTTCTCTGCAACTTTATTTATACAGCACTTTATATCATTTATGATTAAAGTATTATGGTTCTCTCCCAAATCATTATTTATAACATTTATATAACTACTGTATTGAGCTGTGAGCCAGAATTGACAGTAAGAGTCAATCAGACTGACAGAGAGGAAAAATCAATGACCCTGATTGCCACAAATGAAAGCGGGAGCATCGATCGTGACGGTGTGACAGAAGACACAAACACATTTACAGCCTTTTCAACGCAGGCCTGATGCGCCTTAGTTTCACCCCCCAGCACAGACTAAACAAATATGGGTTAAAACAAAAATACAGAGAAACATCCAGAAGATGCTCATTCTCTTAAAACAATAAAAAACGATTACTGACCCATGAAGTTGTAGTTCCAGGACAACTGTCCAGGCACCATGAAGAAGCCCAGGAAGCGATCGGAGAGCAGCATCTGCACCCTCTCGTAGTGGGACGGCAGGTAGCCTTTAGGGTTGTTGCCCTTGTCCGTGTTCTGCCGGCCCCACTCGTATCCGCTGGGCGTTAGCTTGTAGGCTGTGAGCGTGCAGGAGCCGGGGGTGAAGCTAAAAACCAGAGACAAACAAAGAGTCATGTGAGCACCACTAAAATCACAACTTCGTTTTTGAGTAAACCAACAGAATCCCAGTCCATCAATGGATCTTCCCTCCTGGTTATATTTACAGAACCAGTTTTGATCGGTCATGAGGGTGGGATAGACGGCAGGTGTGAAACTGTAAAACCTGCGTACCTGCACGTGATGATGATGGTCTTCTCTCCATCCCATGAGGGGTTGTCAGCCATGACCTTGGCGTGGGTGGTGACGTCCTGTGGGGACAGCTGGGGGGACTCATTAGGCTGCGTGTGGATCCAGCCGAGCGGTTCCATTTCCTGATTGATGAAAGAACAACCAGTCAAACATTGAACATCAGTTATGAAATGACAGTAGAGAGTTGGGTTGTTATCTCTGACGGCGTCTTACTTTGAGGTATTCATGAACAGGCAGAAGGTTGGGCAGGTGGACCGTCTGGTGGGTTCCCCACTGTGGCACCATGACGATACATCGGATCTCCTTCACCTGGGGGTTGTCAGGTGGACTGGTGCCATACAGGTAGCCGGCAATCTGGAACAACAAAAGCTCAGCATCAACATCTTCACAAGCAGGTTGATTCTTGACTTTCCACAGACGTAATGGAGTAATTTAAATGAGTCTGGTTTAAAAGAGCGTTAACATATTTTGGATCTCATACATAAAACCTCAACCTTTTCATGGCTTGAAATCGAGATGATGAAGTAAGACATACCTGAGCTCGCAGATCTGAGATGCAGATGAACTTCTTGAGGACGTTCTTGGGCAGGATGTAGGTGTAGCCCGTCTCCTTGATGTCATCAGACGACACGTAGATGTGGTTGGTTCTCAGATGCAGGTTGGCAGCAGATATAGCCCTGAAGAAGAACCAGGAACATTTAAGTCAAGTGAGATGGAGGCCAAAAATATGACGGTTTAATAATGTCATTATTTAAGCAAGATCCAATGATATTTATTGACATATACCATCATACCCAGTTAACTCAATCCTGACTTATCCTGGAGTATTAGAAAAGTCAAACACTTGCGTACCTGACTCTCCATTCGGTCTTGGAGGAGAAGGTCTGGGTCTCATAGTTGGAGGTGGTGGAGGTGATGATCTCGTCTCCGTGCTTGTTGACGGTCCGGGTCTGGGTCGCTGTGAGCTGGGACTGCTCTTTAGTCTGCTTCTCGATCTCAGCAATCTGCTGGCGCTGCTGTGAGGGAGCGGAGATCTCCATACCCAGGATGATGTCACGGATCTCAGACTGAGTCAGCGAGGCCACGTTGACGCTGGATGAATGGAAGCAAAGCAGCAACTGTTAAAAACTCGTCGGGGTTTATTCTGTTGTATCGGGTTTCAGGTCGCACCATGTTGTATTTTCTCCGCCAATAAATCGATGCTCACTTGTTCTTTTTGCCGTAGTCCGCCAGAATGAGATCCTTGAGCTGCACCTCTACCTTGATCCATTCCTCGTCGGTGAGCGTGGGCCAGATGTGATGGGGCTCGGTGATGGTCGTCTTGTCCGGTTTCAGGATGACCTTGGCGCGGTCGTTGTTGACGTGGAGCGCTCTGAGGATCAGGATGAGTCGGGAGAAAGCCTAGAAATGGATCAGAACACCAAACAAACTCTTTACACACAGGAGAATAAGATGAATGACGTGGGATGAACACCCACTGGTGACATTTGTTAGGAAATCAAACAGATATGAACTGAACAGGATTCATTTAATGCTGCATGAGGTTCTTGCAGGATAAGAGAGAAACTCACTGTGTAGGAGGAGATGGTCTTGAGCCAGTCATCATAGAGGTTGAACAGAACCATCTGAGGCTCTGTGGCCTTCAGGATAAGATCTCCAAACTTCTCCACTTTCAGACAGGCCTGGAACGGCAGCTGGAGCTCAGAACCTTTAATCACGATGTTGGGGAAGTCGAGCAAGTGGACCTGCGCAGAGAACAAGAACCACGTTAGAACTCAAAACGCACTGCAAGTATTTAGGATGATTCTTTATGGCTTTTATTTGGAGCATTTGTTAAAATGTAGTCACACACCTCCAGAGGATCCAGCATTCCCTTCCTGGTTACGATGATCTGTTTCGGCTGCTCCTCCACAGGGAGGGACCGAATCAGGGCAGCCACTTCTTCAGCTGTCTTCCATTTGGCCAGCTACAGAGAGAACGCAAGTTTAGACTCCTGCGCCATTAAGTTCAAGATCATGAGTTAAGAACTTCCCTGAAAATAACTTATTAATTACGTTTTCTGTGTAAATAGTTGTTGTCACTTATGTTTATTCTTTTTAATACCAAAGAATGAAATAAAAGTTGTGCTGATGAATACTGACAGAATGTGGAAATTCAAAGATAGTTATGCCTTTTCCCTAAAAACTAAAAATAATGTCATAGCCGCGGACCAAAAAAGATCACTACACTAAACAGGAGTCATAATAAGTCCAAACTGATTATAACAGTAGTGATTATTAAGTGAGAGGCAGTAGAGGGAGGCAGGACCTGTCCCAGGCGTTTCTGTCCAGCCCACACAGACGTGTGAATGATCTTGAGGAAGAGTTGACCCGTCCTGGGGTTGAAGATGAAAATGGCTCCATTGATGGGCTTGGTGGTTAAGTTACCCTCAAAGGTCTGTTGAGAGAGATCAACACATGTGACTTGATATAAACAGGCATAAATAACACGCTCTGACACCATTTACAACATTCAGACTTCACATTCACCTTGTGGATGGTGACTCTGTACACGTTGGTGTCGTCTACGAACCAGATGATCTGGTTGGAGAAGAGTTCACCGTAGTTCTGGGAGGACAGATACGGCTCAGTGGGCTCTGAGGAGTACAGCTGCAGACCTTTGCGGATGCGCTCCCTGAGCACGTACAGAGCAGGGTTGGCCTTCATGATCTTGGCCATGGCCTGCTGGATCAGAGGCTTGCCTCCAGGGAACCAGTTACCGTAACCACTATGGAGGAGATGAAAAAGAATAAATGGATTAGTTAAATATAAACCTTTGATTGTTTTATCTAGATTTACTCGATAGCAGGAGAAAACCTTGTCAGGGGAGTCCAGAGTAAAAGATAATTATTTAAGATGACGAGACCATTTCAGACATTAGATTCATGTACAACAAGTTAGGATGTTTGTGTGAAGACATGTTCTGAGCATAGATGTTAAACTGAACAAGTGGATGTTAAAATCCAAACTATGCTGTTAAGCATCTGGCTGAAAATGTTCTAGTGTACATTCACAAATGTTTGCGCCTTCAGGAACCAATCACTCGATGCCAGCTCATTATCTAATATCTGCCATCATGTTTCAGTGCTTGTAACAATCCTGACCTGTGCAGGTTGTAGGCCAGGTCGATGGCGATCAGAACACCGGTGGGGGAGGGGTAGATACTCATGTTGTCAGTGGTGTAGTCCAAGAACTTGGCCCTGGCGTATCGCTCGATGTCATGGGAGTCATAGTCGCCCCAACGCAGCTGAATGTCGATCCAGTATTTCTGAGTGGTGGTGCTGTCCATCACATCCCTGTGGAAGGAGGTACGGTAATATTTTAATCCACCAAAGACTGTTCAAAACGCTGCATGATAATATTAAAACTTTAAAAAGGTCATACTTGGAGTCTGCGAGCAGAGATGGCCGAGAGACATTCCACTTGTAGGACGCAAAGAGGAGGATGTCCGCGCAGGAGGAGTTCATCTTGTACGACTTCCTGGGATGGATGGTCTCCTTCTGCACCGTCTCGATCTCAAGAGCATCCAGCTCCTGATCAAACACCTGAGAACAGACAAAGATCATGTCAAGATGAAAAATGGTAGAACGCCATTGAAGATCAGACTTCCTCTTGCAATATTTCTACTGTGACACGAGGTGAAAAGCTAATCGATTTAAAAATAATTGACGAACACATACCTGACACAGATCCATGACAATGCTCTCATGAATCTTCTGCCACAAGTGAGCCCTGAAGATCTGAATGAGGGAGATCTTGAGAGTGGGAATCTTGCCGTGCATGAAGATTCCCGTCAGATCCAGTTGTACCTGGAAACCCACGTAGACCTGAGGACAGGAGCAAAAGGAATGTAAGCTGTGTGCACAAAACCCGTTTTTCATTTTTGTTTTTTTTACTCCAGGAATACATAAACATGTGTATGTAAATAAAAATAAATAGATCTGTGAAGACATATGTTCAAATGTTGGCTTCACTGACATTGGCTCGGTTGATGGTTGGCGACCACCAAAGAGTGAAGCGACGGTTGGGGATCTGGTTCAATCCAGACCTCTGGGCGTTGGTCAGCTTCTTCCACTTCATGGACTCCTCAAAGCCACTGGCCTTCTCCCTGGAGTTCAGATAATGAGACAATTAATGCTTTTATTAAAAAAGTAGAAGATTGTTTGCAAGGTAATCTGAGACTTGAGGAATTAGTGAGACGATAAGTAAGAGAGGATGTGGTTTGTCCGTCTGAGACAGCAAACATTCATGAGTTTTAAAGTGTTCTCACCAGAAGAGACCCTCCCAGGTGGGGAAATAAGTGCCTTTGAAGAGGGTGTGCTCCAGGATGCCCTCCACGCCGCCGAGAGCCTGGATCATGTCTGTGCGGTAGTTGTTCAAGTTCCACAGTTTGCCGTCGTGCCTCTGGTGGGTCCACCAGAAGGGGTTCTGTTTCAGCACCTGCACAACAAAGACACGCCAATGGATAAAACGCAACTCGTACGTATAGTAACACACAAACTCTAAGATAAGCACAGCCTGATGCTATTGGAGGAATCTCCTATACAAAGGATCCATAACACATATCACCTACAAAATCTAAAATGCAAATATATTATTAAGTTCAATTTCTCAGATTCTAGTAGTTCAATCTTCTTGTGTTTGACTGAATGAATTATAGAATTATTAAATCCAACAGACATCGTTCTTAACAGATAATGTTTCTATCTTACCTGGTACTGTTTGAAATCCGTCCTGACCCTCCAGCCTTTGTCGTAGGCCAACGTGTGTCTGTCCTTCTGGAACAGTGTGTTGATGCGAGGGATTCCTCTGTCCCATGAATCCTCCAAGTCCTCCAGTGTCAGACGCCTGAAGCACAGAAGACGCACCGCTATTTGCTTTGTCTAGTTTCCGTTCAAGTCAGTGCAGACCAGCAGAACATATAAATCCTAGCTCTCTGCAGGTGGCCCGGATGAATGTAACATGGCTGAGTCTTTACCTGTTCTGGGCGATAGCCTCCTGTCTCTTGAGGGCATATTCAGCCCAAACTCTCTGGGAGTCTATGAACTCGCTCTCCCAAGGCTGTATGTACCGATACAGGTTAGGAATCAGCTGGTCTTCTTCGTGGCTCATTCCAGACCTGAAGTGGGTGATACCCACATCTGTCTGCTTGGACCACCTGGTGGAAAGGAAGAATTTTAGTACAATTTGTAACGATTGATAATGAAGTTACCGACCAGAGATCAAGGAAACAGCTTGGGTGATGACTCACCGCAGGTCGGATTGAGGAATGAGAACGTGACCCATGGACAACATGCCGAGACCTCCCAACTCTTTAGGGGTGTAAAAGACCACTGGAGGGAAACGGCTGGGCATTTTGGAGTTGAGTCCGATCTTGATACGCGTCTGGATCTTGTTCTCACACTTCACCAGCAGGTCCAGGAGCTCCTGTGTGTTCACCACAGCCTCACGGAAGTACGTCATCAGACCGATCAGAGCCGTGTTCCATTTGTTCACAATCTGGTGGCAAGGATGGGTAAAGGTGAGATACTTTGCCAACAGTTATATTTATCATCACTTTTCATTTTTGGACATTGTGTGCAAAAGCTCTAGGTTGTTTTGTTTTTTGAGAGAGAAGGTTGTCTGCTGACCTTGGTGAATGTGGTGGATCCAGAAGCCATTAGGATCTGACGCACTCTGTTGTGGAAGCGCTGCATCGATTCGTCGTCAACACGCAGGAAGCACTGAGCTGTTCTCTCTTTGGTTACCTACGTATGCAAATACAACAGAGGGAGAACTTTAGACAGGAACTAAAACAGCACAGTCACAGGGAAGTGCCTTGCCTGACAGTTGATCATTTATGATTTGGGGCATAAATCTCTTACCTCATTCTGCAAGTTCCACACACCGTCCTTGTGAGTGAACTCCTCGTAGCTGGTTCGGCACTTTGGCAAAATACGGCACTCAAACCCACACATGTTGAAGAGCAGGTTGGGGTTGTCTTTGCTGTAGACGGAGACAAAGCTGTTCTCCCACTGGACCGTGGTGACGGACCTGGGAAGGCGGTTCTTGATGTCCCAGAAGACAGCGCGTCCACTTTAGCGAATAAGAGTAACAAAGTTATGTCCATTTCTCTCAAAATCTGGTCAAATATATATAATGTTTGGCACAGAATAAGATTAATAGCGATACAAAAACAAGCTTTAGAATCATGATTATCGGGAGGTGAAACTCACAGGTTGACATCATGCTTCATCAGTCTCATGCGGGCGTCACGCGGCCAGCACTTTTTGTTGTTATAACCCACGATGTTCTCATTGTTGGGGTCTGGGTGCTCAGTCAGGTACCTCTGGATCAGATCCCGGGCCTCATCAGCAGAAAACCTGGTGGACAAAAGGATTTTTCACAAATCAGCATGCCGTGAGTATTTGGAGGAACCCCATGTCGTTAATTATTGAGGCGATTCAAGCCCACCGGAAAAAGATGTGGATGCGGTCGATGTAGCGGCAGTACAGTCTGATTGGATGGGCACTCTCTGTGGCTGTGTCCTGGAAACTAAGGAAGTCGTTGGGGATCTGAGGTGGTCCGGCCATCTCACTGGCACGGTGCAGGCCCAGCACCAGTAGGTCCATCACCAAACCATAGTACTGGACAATGAACGAGGCAAACTGGAGGCCCCTGATGATACCATAGGAGTTGGTGTGGTTCATATCCTACATAGACAAGAGACAAAGAGAAACACATTCATACTGAGTATGCTAAAAGTAACTTATGTTAAAAACAAACAACAACTCAAGAGTGTGTGAGTAAGCTTACCTTGTAGTTGATGACCACGTTGTTTTTGGCTGTCATGTAATCAGCGATGTTGTGGTCAACAATGAGACGAAGTAACCTGTTAAGCAGCGTCAGATCGATCTTTTCATACATCTTCTCGTAACGGGACTCCAGCATCACGTTGCACTCGCCTTCCGCCGTCTCCCACACGTCCTGCAAGTTGTTGATGCCTAGGAGAAAAACGAGAAGTCATTAGTATGTTTTGCTCTTGCCGACATAAACATATTAGCAGATGGAAGTCATGTTATTTAAAGAGGTGGGATTCCACCTGATGGTGTTCAGGTTTAACACAACAACTGCGTTTCAGAAAGAAACCGTCAACCAGTGTTTCTTATGAATCACAGTGAGCCTGACCTTGGCACCACTTGTAGACCAGAAGTGGTGGTGGCTCTGTGTCAGCAGGTTTGATCCAGGGTGGGAAAAGGCGCCTCTTGTCTGCCTCGTACCACAGGTACTGGTCCAGGTAGGCATCGGTGATCTTCTCCAGAGGCTCTACATCATAAACGGGCACCAGATGACTGTACAAGTCCATGAACTCGATGCCCACCTGGAAAATAATTAGTAGTGTAAGACTACAATACTTGCTCTTTGATGGTTCCTTTGATGAGCGACAGCAGAAACATCACTAGTAACGGTGAGTGAATCTTTGAAAAAACGGAATGTGCACCTCTTTGAAAGCTCTCTGGGTGAGCAGGTGACGTTTGATCCTGGACAAGGCCTCGTGGGGATTGTCATACGCCTGCTCTATCAGGCCCAGCTCCTCCCTTTGACTTTGGTTGAGACGAGACTTCACACTGGGAGACAGAAAATCACAAACTGATGATGACGAATAAAACATTCAGATAGCCGTGTTTTCGTCTGTGAATTAAAATCTGAAAACAAATGTGATCGTGACGAAACCCTATCTACCTGTACGCCTCCTTGAGCCTCTCCAGGGCCAGAATGAGCAGCTTGGTGTCGTGTTTGTACGACAGCGGAGGGAAAGGAATGGGAGAGAACCGCCGACTCTCCAGCCAGTGAACAGTGGTGGTGTAAATGGCCACCGCCTCCTCAGCTGTGATGTAGGGACCGTCCTGGAGGTGGAACGCACGTACGTTTATGCACAGATCGAACAGCACATTCACAATTTAGTGGTTGTATATGAATTTGTTAATAGAAACTAAAGATGTGGGTAATTTATAAAAGTAAGTGTTGATCGTATATTTATATATAGGGTAATATATGAATGATGACGGCTGGCTGCAGGTTGCAGCTACTGATAAGAGTCACCATTCATTTTGATATTCCTCCAGTTCTTACGCACAGGCAAGCCAACCAATGCAAGTGCGCCTTTGTAAGAGGTGATAATTCAAAACACTGGTGTGCCCACAACTCATCATAATCCCATGATCACTAAAAACAGATCTCAGATCATCGGCTGCAGTAAATGTTCTTCTTTTTTTTTAAAGTCACTTAACAAGGGCATTTAAGTATAACTAATACATCCAACCATTTTTAAATTCTAGTCTTAAATTCATTCACTAAATAGAGGACTTTTGATTTCAACTAGATCTGTTACCTTCAGGTAGTTGTGCTGCCTCTCCTGCTCAGCTTTCAGGTACAGACGAGTCAACCTCCCCAGGTTCTTCTTGCAAACCGTCTTGTCCACGGTGGCTCCACGGCGGATTCGCTCGCGGTTGTAGTGAGCAGTGTTGGTCCACCAGTCGGCTTTGGCCTTCACGTAGCGCAGGATCATGTTCTCAATGGGAGTGGGAAGGCCGGGCACCTGTAGTTAGAATTTTGCGTAAACGTTTTGTTCCGTATACCCTTAACGTAAACTTTATTTGAAACAAATATGAGTCTTCATTTAATGAAGTTCTGAAAATTTACTTTTCTGACCAAAGGACGGTTTGTGCCAAGTAAGACACAAAGTCTACGCGATCTAAAACAGAGGTGATCAGACATTTGGCTACGGGATCTAAATGTCATTCAAAGATGTCATTCAATTTTTTAAAGTGTAATTGTCACTGAAAAGTATGAAGGGCCAAATTGTTATGGTGTGGTGAACTGTTAACTCAATCGGTGACAGTTGCTCATTAATGGTCATAGAAAAAAGGTTAACCCGCGTAGTTCAGTCCCACAGAAGAACCACTGTGACACAAGGTGCAGAAAAATTAAATGGTTGTGGTTCTGATAGTAAGGTGTCAGACCACAACTATAAAACTAAGAAAAACATAATTTACATCAGATTAGAAAGAAAATGAAGTAACTACTTACTTACTTACTTACTAACTAACTAAGTTCAGGCTGATGCAGTTCTAGTGATAATACTGTTTCTCAATAATCTGACCACATTACAGAAGCAGCAACGTCACTAAAGGACTGACCTTCCAGGGAATGTTGGCCTTCCAGCATCTCCAGGATTCACTGAGATGCTGCAGGATGGTTCTGGCTTTGTTCTGCTTGATGCCCTCAGGCATCATGTCCAGGATGTCGTGCATCACAGCAGCACGTAACTCCAGGTCAAAGTGAGACTCCACACGCTGTTTGGTAACCGTCTTGGCAACGCCCTTTGAGTGACGTCCTGTTGGATGAAATCAAAAACTGTCGTTAAAACTGTCTCTTGATGCAGACCTCTGTGCAGGGCATCAATCTGTTGCCGAAATAGTGATGGCAACCTCCTTACAGCATAGGAGGAATCTTTACATACCCTCAAACTGCCTGGCCAACAGATTTCCCAGCCACCTCTCCAAAAGGGGAGTGATGCCCCTCATGAAAAATAGCCACACCCTCCAGCCAGGACCCCAGAAGCCACAACCTGGACCCTTGCCCACAGGACCCTGATTCAAAGGTTATAGAAGACAATGTTTTTTATCTTTAAAAAGGTTCCAAGCTGGTAAATACTTTCTTCTTTACACAAACAGTTGGCAGATAAAACATCATGTTTACTCACAGTGTTGAAGCGGTAGTAGATGAGATGCTTGAGATCTTTGCACATCCGGATTTGTCTCATCAACTTGTACTTGTAGCGGTACATGCCAGTCAGCTGACCCACATGAGCGAAAATATACTGCAGCCCGTCGGACAACTACGAGAAAAGGGAAAACTCTGGAATCAGGGACGTGTGAACCCACTTCAAAACCACCACTAACCCCAAACAACCTCTCTCCCTACATGGAATTATTTGCTCCGTCAGTTACCACAAATGAAGACTACAGCTCACGTCCGAATCACCTGTGCTCTATGAAATGTGACTGAACTAACCTGGAAGGCGTCGACATTTCCCAGTCTGTACTGAACGTGACTGTCGACCACCAGCTTGCTGAGACGCAGCACCTCTCTGCACAGGTGGAAGGCATTTCCGAATCTGGACTTCTTTCTTTCCTGGGGGACAGAAACACGGGAACAGGTGAAAACTGTTAAGACTGATCTTACAAAAAGAACACGGCAAATACATTTAAACCACATTGTAAGTTTTTGAAGTAATTTACTCTTCGTTTGAACAAAATACAATGTCAAAGGAGGTAGACTAGTGGTGGCTCTGCCGTGGAGACCTTACCTTTGTGGTCAGTGTCTTGACGGGCTTCAAGTTGAAGTTGTAGTCGAGATGCAGGTAGTTGAGGTTCTTACGATGGATGAGGAGATTCAGCATGTTGTAGCCCTGTCGGCAAACCTGCAGACCCACCTCCACCCAGTCCAGCTTGGTCGACTGAAAGAACTTGGTGGCCTTGAAGGAGCGGAACAGATACCTAAAAAGACAGAAAAAACAGAAAATAAGTTTGACGAGAAAAGACTATTTCAGTTGGAGAAATAGTTGCGAGCATGTAAGAATGCTCACCGCTTCTTCTGAGCCTTTGGTGGTCTGTGTTTGAGAGCATTCAGCACGTAGTACTTCAGCAGCTTCTGGTATGACACCCGTACTTTCACCGGCTGCCCTGCGGGGCAGTGCTCACGATACCTGATATAATCCAACATGTGTCATTTAGAATTCACCTTAAACTGTCATTTTACATTTTAATGACATCCCCCCAAAAAAAAGCTCCGCCAGCATTATTGATTAGTTATCAGTCGGTAAATTATGCCATAACAATGGTGAAAAGGGTAGTTTGCTCACCAGTTCTTGATCAAGGGGATGTCAATGGCACGCCTCGTGCGTCCAGACCGGAGGTTGAAGGGTCTTGGCGCCCATAGAAGAGCAATGCCATTGGCTGTGTGGTCTGTGTAGAGGGGGGTCTCCTTGAGGAAGGGTTCCACATACTCAGGAAGCTCAAACTCCTCATCGTCATCAGGCAAGGGTTCCTGACTCTGAGCAGTTGCAGGAAATAGTAATAAGTCTATTAGTGCAATTTAGAGAACAGCAATTCCTTAAAAAACGCATCTTCATTCAGCCTTTTATGAAATATTACCCCAGAACAGGTTGAACTCTACATTTCAAGCCATTAGGATCCGTATCTGAATGGTGAAATGTTAACTGCAACTGCAGCCAGTAATCAATATGAGAAATCACCATTCATTTCAATATTCCTCCAGTTCTTACGCACAGGCAAGCAGACCAATGCAAGTGCGCCTTTGTAAGAGGATTGATTTAAAAAAGGCGGATGTGCTGCGAGGGAAAACGTGATCTCACAGAGGTAGATGGTTAATCAACCTAAATCCTCCACTCTTACCTTGACAGAGTGTCTGTGTGAGATGGGGTTGATCAGCGGGTCAAAGTAGAACGCCGGAAGATCGGGATCCTCTGTCTTGATAAAAACCACATTTGGCGTGTGATACCTGCAAAGGTGAAATCAAAAGAGTATCTAGTTAACGTTTTTAGTCACTGTGAAATATGTAGCATTTGGTTGATGGATGAGGCCAGACAGACAATCGCCACCATTTCTCACAACTTATAAATTATTTTTCTTCCTTCACTAATTTGAATCGTTGTTCAAAAGGACGGTAACAGAGAAATAAGGCCTTCATTCATATATTACCAAGTGAGGTGGACGTGGTGCGGCAAGTTGTTGTACAGGTAGGGAAAGGCGATTTTGTACTCCGTCCTGATTGGCTGTCTAATGATGATCTTGTTGATGTCATTGAACTCATTCCAGTCTTCATCCCTGTGCAGGACAAACACAAGAATCAGCAACAGTTCATGTAATTTAGTGTCTATGCTTTATTTATTCTCTGTATGGTAAACATGATCATAAAAGCTCTTAAAAGTAAATATCAATTAAAGTTCTAAAAATACAGAAGGACGCCCTTACTGGAGGTTGATGTCCCTAACCAGAGGCTCAAACTTGGGTCCGCCGGGGATGGCCATGTTCAAGGCCTTGGAAGTGAAGAAGGCTTTGAGGTCAAACAGATAGAAGTAATTGAAATCTACCAGGTCTGTCAGCAGTTGATTGGCCAAGCGGTACAGCGTGGACATCATTGGCAGTGTGAACTGCCAGCGACGGTAAGTGGTGCCATTCACAAACCTGACGAGGAAAGGAATTATTAATTTTTTTTTTTGCTGATTACACTTATGATCGATATGTAAAACCTGTATACATTTGTCTTATCAGCCGAGTGACGGCTTACTTGGTTGTGTCTTTTAGGGGCTGATGCTCGTAGAACCACTCCACACATGGGGAGTCTTCCTCGGTGTCCAACTCCATCTGTATGGCCTCTAATGGTTCAACATCGAGAATATTGTCTGCATAGTCCAACGGGGGCTCCTCATCATCAAATGGTGGGAAGCGCATTCTCTTGAAGTGCCGACGATCACGCTTCTCACGACGCATCATGATCCACATGGTGCTGAGGACACAATGAGATACAAGGATGAGTAAAGAATGCAACAAAATTCAGATTAGTGATGTGGACTTTGTGCAACTGTACCGTTAACATGACTAGAAGCACCGCATGAAATGTTGTGAATTACCAAAAACAACATGGTCTTTCTTACCCCCACTGTGCGATGTAGACTGGTTCTATGACCCAGGGAATTTCATTCACAAAGGAAATAGCTCCGGTGATGTGGTAGAGGACAGGAACATCTCTGATCTGTTCCCAGGGCATAGGCATGTTTTCCAGCAGCTTCAGCACTGCATGGGGCATGTACTTGAGAGCCCTGTCCAACAGGGAAAAAGATACAGGATCAGACTCATGACTAGTTATGGGTTTTAACTCATGAGCAAAAGCTTTTAACTTGAAATAAAATTCTTGTCATTGTACTAGATTGTATGATACACTCCAGTGGAAACTAAACAAATTTGTGCTCATTGTTAATGATTGAGTTTTACCCGAGGTATACTCTCTTGTCATGGCGAAACTTCCTGTTAGTCATGTCTCCATGGTCCCTGATGATCTTGCGTACATGCTCGGGTGGCATGTCTTCCTTCTGAGCATCAACAAAGCCAAACTTTCTTTTCTCTGAGTAGCGCTTCGCCTGCAACTGCTGCCATTTCCTTGCTGTAAAGTTTGAGGACACATAAAATCCATCACACCTATGAGCAATATGATATTTTAAAATTGAATCTCACCATTATTCAATCAGTAACATTCTACATACCCTTCTCCTGCAATTTTTCCTCTGTCATGTAATCCGGGACTGGGGTAGGAATGGGCACACCTGGTACGCCTGGAGGCATTGCTGGAGGGACCCCTCTGTAGGGGAAGGTGGCTGCCATGATGCCTCACTGTGGATTTTAAAAAAAAGCAACAATCTAAATTCAATCTTATCCTTAATAATGGTTTGTTTTCATCTTACATCAAACTTGATGTGCATTTGTCTGTTGGGAGAACACATTGATTCCACTATATTACATCAATAATTTGCAGGATAATAGCATTTAGTTAAATATAAAAGGTTAAAAGTGAAGTAATGCACATATACAAACCAAGCAATGTTTAAGAAAGGGTTACAGAAAAAATCAAAATGTATATCACCTCTTTACACTTATGAGGTGAATATGTGACAATGTACTGTTAACATTAAAAAATAACGTAGGCGATGGGGAGTCACATGCCTTTAAGGAATTTATTTCTAAATATGATTTAACAGTTAATGTTTTAAGATACAGATGCCCTACCAAGGATTACAACTATCAGTTAAATATTTAAGTATACTACTAATACTACACTACACTAAGTAATATGTTCCTGGGCGCTGTTGGAACCATAAATAATACATGTTCAAACAAGCATATTAGAAAATATATACAAATCTGACTTTCATTAAGTTGCAATATGTATTCTTAATTGTAAATACATTTTGTCTAACCATTAAACAAGTTTTTTTTTGTGTCTATAATAGTTCATATTCAATAGTGTGTATGTGTATCTTTACATTTTATATCAAACTTCCTCTTACTTTTATTGTCACTGTCACTTATCTTATGTTATGTTTCTTGGAGCTACTGCAACAACTACATTTGTGGGGATAGATAGTTTCCATCTATGTACCTTTCTATTATACACAATACATGTCCAACTACAAAACATTAAACAAATCTTATATTAATGTATATTCCTGTTCCTTTTGTGGACTAAAAATAATTGTCATTTATTTTGTAGAAGTATATAGAGTAAAATATTCTGCTTGGATGTTAAGAATTTAATTCAAAGATAATCAACAAGATATTGACTTCCAGTATAAAGTCATCTTTATTTATTTAAACAAGCAGGATCAATTTAAAGATACAGTTTTGGGTACAATCAAACCGTTTCAAAGTTTCTGAGCTTAATATTCAGAAAACGAAATTGACAGACTCCTTACCAAGGTTAAAAAACGACCTTTTCTACTACTCTATTTTTAACTTGATTAATAAATACTTTTTCATGAGTAAATCATTTTGAACTCTGCAAATGGAGAAACAAAAATCCCTACACTTTGTCTGGTTCATAAATGAGCATAAGCACTTGCACCTATATTCCTTTTCCTTTATTTAGCATTCATAGTTATTTTCGTATGAATCCCCAATTTTATTTGTTTCGCAGCGTTTGTATGCACAAAATATGCCGTCCATGAGTTATTTGCAAATTTGTTCTTATTTTAAATTACATTTAAAAAGTTCTGCAAGATCTTCAGCAACTGCACCAGTTAGGGACATTAATAACAGACAATGAGAAAAATCTGTCTTAAGAGTTTTCTGCTAAACCTTTTCATATTTTTATTGTTTATTCGTTTATATTTTTCTCAATATCGTAATTGTGTACACTTCGGCGAACAGGTTTGGTTGTATCGTAGATGCTCTACATACACGTTGAAGGGTATAATGTAACCATTAAGAGGGAAGCTAGCTAGCTAAACAACATGGCTTAGTGTGCACTTCAAATTGAGGCAAAACTTTTGAGACATAACTCATTAGCAGTCTGTTAATTTTCGTAGTATAAAATTCAGTTAACTTATCAATTATTTATCCAAATAAACGGGAAATTTAACCATGAGCTTACTTTGCCGGTGCAAATGTAATTTAGGCCAAACCTCGCCGACGCGGTAAGCTAGGATGCTAAAGCTAACATAGCAGCTAGCGACTAAATGTTCAAAAAAAACGAATCGTACCTTGTTGCCTTTTTCTCCCAGGATATTTTCTTGACTTCTTAACACAGCTAAGCTACCACAACATAACTCTCTCAAATATGTACTGCCCTTTCTTCGATTCAGTGTTGGGCTAATTTGTGTTCATACAGCGGCATTACGCACGCTGAACGAAAAAGGTAACACGATGAACGTAACTCAGTGGGATTCACACAAAATAGTTACGCCGGATTCTTCTAGAGAGCAAAGGCGCTACGTAAAATTTTATGCGGTAACAACGGACAAGCGCAAATTTGAAAATACCCGGATGTCTCAGTTTCCGGTAGATTACTGCCCTCTGTCGTATCGGAGTGGGGCATGCGTGTCTCGTTTCTCACTTAAGACATGACGTCATACTTATCAATGGCGTCAGTCTTTTATTAACTCTATGTTTTAACCTGGTTTTTCTGTTTGTTGGCATGATTAAGGAAAAAACTAATAGGTTGGTTTTCATAAAATTTTACCCATATCCCAGGCATGATAAAATCTTAGCACATTAGGCCATGACCTCACAACCTGACGTCTTAATTAAAGTATTCGTAACCATTTTGACATACGTCTGGAGATTTTTGGGGAAATATTGTAAATTAATGGATGAATCTGCATAAAAGATTACTAACAAGTAGCCTTTGTCATATCCTATAGACATTCACAATAATGGCTACTGTGGGCAGTTGTGTAGTGGCGCAGGTTTGTGCTTTCAGAGTACTTTCTAGTTATTCATTACTTTTAGACAACATGCTCAGATATTTTATTTGTGAATGAAGTTACTCTGTAACGCTTTACATTGAATAAACCAGTTTCCAGCCATTAAGCATGAAAGTGTCTATGTGACTGACTAATAAAGTACAAAAAAAACATTTAAAAAAGTACGACAGACATTTTGCATGCGAGAGTCAAATTAAACACGTTCCATAACTTAGAGTTCTCTAAATATGATTGTTTGAGAAACCTGTTCAGAGCTTCAAATATTAGATATGTTTTGTGTAAATGCAGAACATTTACAGAGAAAGTAACTCAACTCTGCATAATGTAATTTCGGATGCTAACCATTTCAGGCTCATGTGAAAGTGACTATTTTACGCTGATTAGCAATAATCAGAACTTTTTCACTTTAACCTTCAACCGCTTGAGTAAAGTTCAAGCAACCAGAGTGTAACTTAAACAATACATTGAATTTATAATGCACTTCAGTTGGATCAAATCTCAAAGTGCTACAAATCAAAAGCAGATAAAAGCATCAATAAAAAAATAAAATAAAATGTAAAAAGGACAAGATTCTCAGTGGGTTTGGGGTCAGCAGGTGGTTTATTAAATAAACATTTGAGTGCACAAATTGTCAGTTTCATAGGAAAGAAGGCAAATCGACCAGATTCACAACACTAAGTATAAAAAAATAAAAATTAAAAATAAAAAGAACTAAAAGCCCAAAGACGACATAATCACTTTGATAAGAAGGGAGTCAGCTATAAAAAAAAAAAAAAAAACTACATTATATACCATTAAAAATGTCAAAATCTCAAACTAACAGTGTTGCAAACGTTATCTACAGATGAACACTGACAGGACAGGTGTAGTACTCCACATTTTATTGTAATGCAAACATCCTTCCATTTTCTTCCTCTTATCCGGGGTCGGGTCCCGTGTCAGCGTGCTACGAAGACTCAAGACGGTCCCTCTCCTCAGCAACACTCCCCAGCTCATCCTGTGGGATCCTGAGGCGTTCCCAGGTCAGATGAGATATATAGTCCCGGGTCTACCTCAGCCTCCTCCCTGTTGGATGTGACTGGACAACCACGGTTCCTACCTGCCTGAAAACTGCCACCATTATACCTCTAATTTCTGCAGTCACAAGCCTGAATGATCAAAGGGCGACTGCACCGAGACCCACCCCCCCTCTCTCCCTGGTATACCCCAGCATGTGGCAAAGGCAAACTTCACCTCCTCCACTCTCATTTTTGCACCGGTGTCCCAAGGCTGTGTCCTTTTGTCAAATTTTTACAGGTAAAAATGTAGGTAAAGTTTTACCTGCTGATTATACTGGTTGACAATAAAGACTGGACAATGTTCCGTTTCTTTGCTGTAAACATTTATTAGTGACTGACAAGCAGTAATAGTTCACATTAAATACAGAAATATAGTTAACCACAGATTAACCTGCATATTTGTGGAGAGCAGGACTTTAGCTAAGCTTTGTACACTTTCAATAAGTTAACCTTTAATCTAACACCTCGTGCATGAAAAAACAAACCCTACTTCACCGTCGTTCTACTAATACTCTACTTCTAATGACTTAACAGAGACGTTCGGATGCCTTTAGGTCATGAAGCTTCGTACCATCCAGACTCCCTGCACAGAGATCAGATTATTCAGCGACAACACCGAGTGCAAACTCAATAAAGCCCGGCTTTGCTGCTATGGCGACCGAGGCGGCCAGGCAGAAAATGGAGCGTTGAATTAGGCGCAATTCGATGGAGAGTAGAACAATCATAGCATCAGAGGCGCAGTCCATCGTCGCCCGTGGTTACCGCAGGGCCTCCGTTTACAACTGCAGCCAGCTCAGATCTTCATCTCTGCACAAAGGAGGAAAGGAAAACAGAACCGAGAGTGAAATCCAGTTAACGAGTCTCACCCTGGAACATGAATAAAATGATACCGCGATACTCACTGGGCCTGTTCTTTGGTCGGGATCTGACCATTACTCATAAGTTCTGCCAGACGAGCCACAGCAGGATCGAACATCAGGCTGGCCGCCGCCACCACCGTCTCGTCCCTGCTCACAAAGCAGAACCTCAGCAGGGATCACATGACTTCACTCAGATGCATCAGGAGTTTTATCCCGCAGTCACTCACTTCACGTAAAACGCCAGGAACTTCCTCTCCTCCACGCTGCCTTTGAATATGATTTCTGTGAATCCTTCCCCGTAGCCTGGAACCGAGGGGGAAACGTTTAAAATGAGACCTTAAATACCGTGACGTGCAGCTGAGGAACATTTCCTCCGGTACCGGTGTATCTGATGCTCTTCCCCAGCAGCACAGTCCAGAAGAACGGAACCGATTCAATCTCGGTGGGGATGTACATCATGTTCAGGGCGGCCACTCTTCCTGAGGGTATTAAAAAACAAACATAATCAGAAGCAAATAAAAAAGGGAACCTCTGGCATCAAATCATTTTTCCTCATAAAATTGTAAATGTTCAAAAAAAAAAAAAAAGGGTTTTATATCTTTATTTTCAACTTTACTGGCTTATATCCATTTATTACAACTATACAGAGATAGACTTACAGATATGTTTATTTTAGACGTTATATTTGAACAAAATTGCGTTATTTACCATGCAATGACATTTATTTATCTATGCAGCCAACAAAAACAATGAAATGAACAATGAAGATGAGTGGGTTGTGTTTTTTTTGTCAATTAAATTTCGGTTTCAGAAACAGACAAAAAGATGAGCGATTGATTTTTTCTTTTTAAAACACAAAAATCAAAATTCAAGGCGTTTTTTCCTTTTCATGACCAAAATGGGATAAGAGAACATAAAAAATGGTTTGATTTTCTAATATTTGGATATGAAAGACTGAATTTTACTATAAAACAGTAACAAACTTATTTATTTTGTTTTACTTGTTTTGTTTTCTGACACTTGCTTTAGGAGACAAAAGCAACAAAGAGGAGGAGAGACCTGTCGGCCATCACTTCGACAGTGGCGGCTGATTTTAGAGCGTTACGAAGAAGTTAGAGGCGGATTCTCGTCCCTACTTAATCGTCTTCTCTACTTTTACTCTTCATAAGAATTGAATCACCAACAGATACAGACCAGAGTTCCCGACTCCTTTGGTCGCCGTTACCTTGAGCTTGCGACATCTGCCAGTGGCCAATGTTGACCAACTCGTCTCCACGGATGGTCAGCGGGAAAGCGGTGACGTCGCCCGCGCCATAAAGATCTGGAACACTGGTCCTCATGAACTGTTGGAGAAGAAACGACGGACAGTGTCACCAAAGACCCGACCGACTGTCTCAAGGCAAATCCACTGGGATCGTTTAAGTCAACGTAGCCTGAATTTGTTTTAAGCATGAACTTTTAATTGAATCCTTAACCAAAACAACTAATAAGACATTTAATTTTTAAGGCACTTTACATTTGGATCAAATCCCAAAGTGCTAATTGTAG
Organism: Lophius americanus; assembly: GCA_037951165.1. Lineage (NCBI taxonomy): Eukaryota > Metazoa > Chordata > Actinopteri > Lophiiformes > Lophiidae > Lophius > Lophius americanus. The sequence continues at coordinate 82,492 of JBBDHG010000100.1, forward strand.
TAACATACATTCCTCTGGTGACACAAATGGAGTTTATAACATTTCACACTTTCAGTCATGAGTCTACAGACGAACGATAAATCAATCGGATCTCTGCCGCGGGTCTGAACCAACAATAGTTGAGTGAGCCGGGACCAAACCCATTATGAGAATTCTCTCAAATCTTCCCTGTAGACGAATCATAGATATAAGAATAGAGAAACAGATGAATGGAGGAATATTTTTAAATCCCAACACAACTGTCATTTTAATCATTTGAAGACAGTTAGCTAAGACGTTAATAGATGCAGAATATAAACAATGTTAACTTATAAGAACTCAGACAATTAAATGAAAATTACAGGGGAATTAAAAGAACTAATGAAATGAATTATATATTTTTCAACATTCACCCTTTTCCATCCATTCAATGTTTTCTTTCCTTAGTTGATAAATAAATCTGCTTAACAATCATTGGATGTTTTATTTGCAATTTTACATAATCATCCAAAATCATAACACGCTGATTTTACAACCTGAAAATGCGAAACTTTTAATCCAATTAAGTTTTTTTTATATCAAACTGCTCAAAATACGTTTTCAGAACTGATTTAATTCGACACAGGAAGTCGGATTAGTGCAACATTAAAAACCTTAAATCGTTTGGAATTTATATTTAGTAACAAGAAACAAGCAGGAAAGATAAACTTCATGACTTTAATCTGGAGCATAAAGCTGCATTAATGAATCCTACGTACATAAAGTATCCCAGTGTATTTAACTGTTAAGTCACTTCCACGATGATTGTGTTACCTTGTCAACCACCACTGCTTTCCTTGAATCCAGTTCCATCTCGGTCCCAGCCAGGAACTCCGTGTTCGGCAAAACACCTGAGAAACGGAGACGTTTGCATTTTACTTTTCACACGAAAGACCTGAATGACTCGAGTGTTCGTGGTTTCCATCATTGAAGAAGTATTAGTAAAAAGAAAACTGAATACGCAAACACTCTGAACTAGACCTACGTATGCAGTCGTCCCCGACATCAAGGGTGTATCCCCTAAATGTCCCCAATCCCCTGCGTTGTACATCCCTTGAGTCGATTCTTATGAAATTACGGCCTGAACACTTTGAGATAAACCTCCTAGTGTCAGAGATATAAAACCTACCTTTCCTAAGTTCAATCCAGGTCTTCCTCACACTAAGGTCTATGTGGCTATGCAATTTGAGTGTTCCAAAAAATAGTTTGAATTATGTCCAGCAAACTTTTAATTTAAAAAAATGTCTCCACCTAGTGAGTAAAACACGATATAAACAATAAGAAGCTCCTCCAGTCGTTTCATATGCACCAGATTTGGACTAAATGGCACCAATGGTTAGTGACCCCTAATGTTGGAAATATACAACCAATCTTTCCCAAATCAATCCTGTTCTTCCTTGCACTAAGGTCTATTTTGCTATAAAATTAGAAAATGATTTATGAGATCATCTATGAGTAAAGTCCAGATAATTGTGTTTGTCATTTAAAAGAAAATAGAGCTCCCCCTAGTGTCAGAAATATGCAATGGATCTTTTTCAAAATCAATCCCACGACGATGATTCCGTAATATCCCAGACTTTTCTAGGACATCGTCAGAAACAATAAAATTACCAATTCCAGCTACGACCAAATCAGCTTCCAGGATTTCACCGCTCTTCAGCACCACCTCCTGTACCTGAACGAAATGAAAGCCCAGAACCCAAATTAAGATGTAAAAATGGTTCCCTGCAGGTAAATTGAAAGGACAGGCATCCGTTTCTACATCCTGGCATTTCTCACAATGGCAGAGAGAGAATTAATGTTTTTTATCAAAGATACTGTATGTCTGCTGTTTAAAAAAAACACAGTTTACCTCTCCGCCCTGCCCTCTGATCTCAGTGACTTCATCGTTCATGTAGAACTTCACTTTTTGTTCCTCCAACATCTTAAAAAGGAGAAACTTTGTTTAGTTCTCTAAATAATGACATTATAAAATGACTTAGCCGCCAACGTGGTTTCTTACTTGCATGACCATTTTTCCGATCTCAGGTCCCAGAGATTTCTCATACGGGAAACTGGAGGTTCCAACCACGACCACGCTGGCAGCTTTGCCCGACAGGTAGGACGCCACCTCCATACCTAATGAGAAAAAAACCCACATGAATGCAATGTTGGTGAGAACGCATCTTCTGTCAGGCAGCTTTATCTTCCGCTGTGAAATATTTTAACGGCAAATTAAAGATATTGAGAATAGAAAACAACTTCTGGAGTAAAATCTGTTCAATCTTCAGCATGTAGGTGGACACAGAACACACATCATGCAGCGTAAGACTCAAAGAATGGGATTAAGTGGATCAGACAGACCGACTCCCTGTACACTCATCACATCTAATGAACACCCAGGCGCCCTCTAGCTCCGCCCACCAGCACAGCATTTATGGAGCGAAGTAACCGCCGCTCTATCAAGTCAAGCGGATAATCAAAAAGATTCTTTTTCCTCTTATAGTGGAATCAAACAAATTAAACTAAAGTTCTTTATGTAAACTTGAGAGAAAGGAAATGCTATTGGAGTTAGCTTAAACTCAAATTACAACAATGTCATCTGTGAAACTACACAAATGTCCACTATGACTACAAATATGTCTTCTGTGCTCAGACAAAAGACAACTTCAAATTTGCAATCCCACCTACTGCACCAACTCCGTTCAAGATGTAAATTATACACCCCTTAAGTTTAATTCTGCTATATGAAGAATAAGTGAAGCTGACGACCTATGAAGGACGTCCCGATCACCACAGCTCTCCGGCCCACACAGGAGTCGTTGATCTCTTTGGCATCTTCATAACTCTCCAGCAGCTTCACTCCCTTCAGGTCCGACCCGGGGCAGCTGAGCGGCCGCGCTCTGTCGGCAAAATAAGGACTATTAAACGGGAACCTTCAAACACAACATTTATATAGTTCTTCGTGCAAGTTTCTGTTTGGGAAAGTAAAAAAAAAAAAAAAAAGGAGAGGAGGATAATGACACTAACCTGCAGCCGGTCGAGATGAGAAGCTGGTCGTAACGATGCCAGATGCCGTCGTTCAACTCCACCTCCTTATCAGGTACGTTCAGCGACACCACCTGCACCACATTTCAGAACCTGAGCGCCGACACGGTGGTTTTATTTTTACACATCTCAGATCCTTCTGTTTGCTTCTCACCTCCTTCTCGCTCCACACTTCAATCCCATGCTGCTCGTAAAAGTCAGCTGACCGGAGGAGGATGGCGTCGCGGTCCACATTCATAGCCTGAACGAGGAAGACGAGATGAAATGACCCAAGATGAAATGAAATGAGATGAAATGAGGAGAGTAACCTATCAACTCTGACTCACCTTGCTCAGTTTTGTTTTGTCGAATGGCAGCATCTTTTCTCTGGTTATCATGACGAGTCGCCCTCGGTACAAGTTCTGCCTCAGCGTTTCAGCACAAACCAGGGCGGCCGGACCTGAAACCGCAAAATTCACATTCAGAGTGTCATTTAAAAAAAATATATTTACAAAAACTATGACAGCACAGACAATAGTAATAATACATTTAATTTATAACACACTTTACTTTTGGATCAAATCTCAAATTGCTACAAGGTAAATGCAGATAACGGCATTGATAAAAAATATAATTATTATTTAAAAATATAACCAAAAAGCAGCAATGTTATTAAAAGTTATAAGTCCTTTTTTAAAAGTCAGTCGTCTGTGGAGCCCTCAGATGGTCAGGAAGGGCATTCCGCAGACGAGGGGCAGCAGAACAGAAGGCCCGACCACCCATGGTGCTGAGCTTAGTCCGGGGAAGGAGGAGGCGGTATGAGTGGGTAGAACGGAGGGATTGTGTTGTCAGTGGGGTGAGTAGATCTTTTAGGTAGGGGGTGCATTGAGAGATCTTATAATCAATCCTGAACAGGGATGTTGAAGACCAACACATTCCCCAATTCTCCGTTCCTTCCCTCAGTCTTTCGATATGCAACATTCCTAATTAATGACTTTGAAGAAGTTTCATCTTAGTTGAACACGGAGTCATTAAGAAAAAAAAAAGCCTTAGATGGCTAATTTGAAGCTTCTAATTTTAGGGTGGAGGCGGTCCTTACCTCCTCCTACGAGCATGACGGTGTGTTTGATGTCAAAGTCCCTGCGGCACATCTTCTTCACCCGCTTCGTCGACGTCAGGGACTGAAGGACACAAAAACGTGGGACCGTTAAACCGATCTATTTGAACACATAAAATGTGATTTTATTTTCAGTTTAACGCGTCACTTACATTTTTGTCGATGGAAACAAAGACGTTGCCGTCCTCAACGGTCACCTGTAACATTTTACCAAAAATAAGATTAGGTGCAGAAAAGGATGGTAACATCATAGACAGGTCCAGTTACAGTTATGTCACCGGACAATGATCCATCACTTCTCAGTTATTGCGTCGAACAAACACCGCATGGCGTTACCGTGACAACGCCACAACACTCGGACCTGCTGAGTCATGCCAAATCACCCAATTGACCCTGGAGACAGACGCCCAGAATTTGGAATTGTGTCCGTCATAGATTTTTGGATTTATTAATAAAAAATGACCACAATGGCTGGTCAGCTCCTAGTCTTCATCTAAATATGACTTTTTTCCCTTCCACAGATCGATGACATACAGTAGATTTGAATTAATCTGTGAGACCATTAAGAGAAGCATTTTTAATATATTCACATTTTTCATTCTTTAAATCAACCAGATTGGGTCCAGATTTGGTTCATTGTTATGTTTTTTTCAGTTCAATGTGACAACTTTCCTACTTCAAGAATGTTTAAAAAAAAGAAAAGGGCAAAAACTGGCAATTCACTAATATTTTAAGAAAATTCATAACCCAGATCAACTTCAGAAATGTCATCTTTGGCCAATCAATAAAAATTTTTAAATCTTTATAGAAGCCCAATTTTGATACTGGAGATGGATTAGCATGAAGGTTTTATTTACCGGAGGGAGAATTTGTGACTTCCAGACAAATCTAGCCATAAAGCTTAAATCTACATTTTGGACGAAGCAGATTATTTTGTACCAGTCACATAAAATTAGCTGAAAGCAGAACCATCAGAGACCTGAAGCACTTTTCTCCCAAGTCTTAATCAGTTAACTTCAATTAAATGAAATCATATTAAACAGACGTCTTTACCTTGTAACTCGGCAGAGAGTCCAAACCCGGATACTCCTCAATATCCCCGGTTCTGATATTAAAGCAGGCGCCATGAAATGGACACCTCACTCTCTCACCAACCAGTGCTCCTGGATTATCAGAACCAATTTAAAAGCGTTCAAAGTCAATGCAGAACCACCACATAGTGTTTGTTGTGTAGTAAGATGGCGGTTCTGAAAGAGGAGGGCTGACCTTTGACAAGAGGCGCGTTGTAGTGAGAGCACCGGCTCCCAATGGCGCTGTATCGACCCTGAGAACGGACGAGCAGAACCTTCTGGTCAGCCACCGTCACCTCCTTCATCCTAAACACAAGCAGATAACGAAGACGAAGAATGAAGAACACAGCTCACAAGTCCAAATGACGTCATAAAAGCCGGCGTTTTAACTTACTGCCCATTTTCCAGGTCGGCCTCCTTACAGACCATCTCAGTCACCTCCTCACTGGGTTCTGCACTATGATTCATACCTGCAGTACAGAAGTAATAAAATAGGGCTGACTAAACATGGACAAGCGGACTGAATTGAATGGAAGACTGGATCTGCAACAAAGACAAACAAAGGATTTACACCAAGGAACGCTTCTTCTGCCTCAGGCAAAATGCTGAGTCGGTTGTTTGCGAACATGATATTGAAAAAAATTCCAGGCAACAACAGATCTCTACCAAACTTGGTGTTGAGATGGATCCCGGGCCAAAATGGATCCCAGAGAATTTCAGTGTGGATTTAGAAAAAAAAAAATATATATATATATATATATATATTTTGAGAATTCAGAATTCTTTTTCATTTCTCCCTGAACTAGAATCAAACACTGAATCTGGTTGAACTCTTTAATGTCATCTACTAGACCAAAACCACAGATTTATAAAAATACTGTATTCGATGATAAAATGTTGCATTTCTTAAAAAAGTAGTCAGTACTTATTAGAATAGAACAACCTTTTGGTAAAGCTTGTTTTCATAAAACTGTTTCACCAGGATTAAACTTTTTTGGTCGCATCGACTTACATAATTCTGTTCAGTAAGTCCTCACACGCTTAAATACGCCGAGAGAAATCCTACAAATGAAACTGGACTTTCTCAACGTACACGGTCAAGGCCTCCTCCTCTGTGGCGTCCCCCAGGGCTCCACCCTCGGCCCCTTACTCTTTATCGCATACATGCTGCCACCGGGTCATATAATACACAGATTGTCACATTTCCCATTAAGAAAAAGGGACTCAAAATTTGCTCAAACTAACATTTGAGCCAGACATTTTTAAGTGGAATGAAGACTAGAAGCTGTTTGTTTGTATGTAACGTATTACAATGTTGAGCTCCTTTGTAAACAGGCCAATTATAATCAAACAAAATAACATTCTATGTTGTTTTTAACAGACAACCAGGACCTTCAGCTTCTTCTGGGTTTCTAATTCAGTCTGAACCAAAGGCACCTCCTTATTTCTTCTTTGTTGGTGCTGCAGTAACGCGTTGTTCTCTCCGGCGCTCTGCTAACCGAGGATAATGTTTAATACAGCTCTTCCTTTGTTTCTTCGATTTAGCGTAAAAGCCGGGCTGGAGCGTCGGCTTGTACGTTGAAGCGCGTGTCCTTTTGTTCCGTCAGAACATACAGAGATGTTCTCCACAGGGATTCATCCTGATGTTCCAGACAGGACAGATCCAAAAGTTACACCAGTAAAAGTCACTTTTTCTGTTAGACTCACTTAAAGTGTGGTTTACGGATTACATCACTGGTGCTTAAAAACAAAAATACTAATTCAGAAATTCTTAAAGCTAATGAACATAAAAGTAAGATTTTTTTAATTGGAAGCAAAAAAAGAACTTTTAAGCTCGTTGATATCAGAGTTGATCAAGTCAGAAATATTTTGTGCCATCTGAAAGCCTCATACATATTTTTAGTTCCAGTAACTTTCTCTGGTTTGCACTGAATGGACCAATGGAGCTCAACAGTCACCTTTTATTCAATCGGTCCTTAACCAGCTCAGAATCAAAGCAGCGCGCCTGAAAATGAAGGTTACTGATCTGTAACAGCTAAATGTGACGATCTGGACTTTTACCAACCCCATAAATAACTTATTTTCTTTTAGTCAAGATTCCTTCACTAGTTCCGCAGAAATAAAAGCACCTGTATAAAAACCACCAAAGGTTAAAATGTTAGAGGAAGTGAAAAATAAATTCTAGACCCACTCCATTATTCACATGAAAATCAGGCCTTAAACTTAATCCTTTTAGAGCTTTCTTTTAGAATGAGGTGGTGAAGAGCATCTTCATTTACTTTTTTTTTATTTAAATGGGCACATCTGGTGGTTGGAATCTATTAAACAGTCCGGGTTCACACAGTGAAACGGTCCAGGTTCACACAGTGAAACAGTCCAGGTTCACACACTGAAACAGTCCAGGTTCACACACTGAAACAGTCCAGGTTCACACACTGAAACAGTCCAGGTTCACACACTGAAACAGTCCAGGTTCACACACTGAAACAGTCCAGGTTCACACACTGAAACAGTCCAGGTTCACACACTGAAAGAGTCCAGGTTCACACACTGAAAGAGTCCAGGTTCACACACTGAAAGAGTCCAGGTTCACACACTGAAAGAGTCCAGGTTCACACACTGAAAGAGTCCAGGTTCACACACTAAAAGAGTCCAGGTTCACACACTGAAAGACCAGCTGCACACAGGTGCTTCAATTTAACTAATTAAACAAACAGAATTTATTTTAAAAGCATTCATATTCTTACAGCTGTTTTTACAATAGTCAAACGGTGTCACACAAGAGAACTTTAAACAGAACAGTGACGACAAGCACGAGTTAAAGACCGAACTCTGGACTCGTTCTAATGATGGACCAGGATGTCTCAGCCCAGAACTCCACCGACGGTAACACGGAATTGGACTGAGATCGAAGCGAAACGTATCCTTAAGTTGTCTAATACTCTTGAGTTAGCTGAACCTGCGGTTCTGGACTCACCTGTTCCCTTCGGACTTCAGCCAGTAACAGTCAGCGGTGAAGCGGATTCTCAGAGGAGTCTTCACCTTCACCGCCTAAATACAGGCTGGAGCTGCCCACGTGACACTCGTTAGCTCCGCCCACAACCAACCGTTTCCTCAGGATGAAGAAGACAACCATAAAAACATCTTATGTGTCTATGTGCAGAGAATACGATCATTTATTCATCTCTTGGAGTTCAATATTTCAACGCAGCCCTTTTAAATAAAAGGATTTTAAAAGGTTTATTATTTAGAAGATGATTTAGCTCGTGAGAAGTTTTTCCGCAAGTTATTTTACTTCCCTTACTTTTTTGGTGCCTAAAACTGACCGCAATTGTAAAAACAGTTGTACGAATAAAATAAGAACAAGAGTAAGAATGAGAAAACTTTTAAAATACATTTTTTGTGGGTTTAATGGTAAAATTGAAGCACCTGTTTGCAGCTGTTCTTTTTCACTGTATGAACCTGGACTGGTTCACTGTATGAACCTGGACTGTTTCACTGAGTGAACCTGGACTGTTTCACTATATGAACCTGGACTGTTTCACTGTATGAACCTGGACTGTTTCACTGAATGAACCTGGACTGTTTCACTGAATGAACCTGGACTGTTTCACTGAATGAACCTAGACTGTTTCACTGTATGAACCTGGACTGTTTCACTAAATGAACCTTGTTAATAATCGTGTACAAACTCACTGAGGCGATGAAGGACAGAGAGCGGAGATTAATCAGAAACAGTCAAAGTGACAGCTGTCATTAAATATTGATATCATAGCAACACAAAACCATGGATGGTGTCGATTTTGAGGATTTAATAATGAGGAGGTGAATTTTTAGTTCGGATTTGTTTTTGTTTGGTTACCTAGACGACCATCACCAATTTTAATATTGATATTTCAGTCAATCTAGTCTAGGCTCCAATGACATTTCTTGTCATTTTATTCTTATGTCTTATGTCATCCTTATGAGATTTATCCAGATAATGTTTAGATTAAAAACAGGCTGGAGGATTAAGAATGTAGCTTTGAAAGAAGTGATTAAGAGAATTTAAATTTAAGTTATACATCCAGACTTCATCATATTCTGAATAGCATTCGGCTCTAAGCCAGCAAACCAAGTCTTTAATACTCATTTAAAGTTTAAATTAAAAAAAAGGGCTGGGGTAGCTTCAACCCTGAAACCTTTAATCGTTCACTTTGTCGAAAAATTAAAATGTGAGTCTCTTTGGTTCATTTTATATCCATGTTTAAAGAGTAAATCCTTAGTTTACCACAAACATTTGGAGACACCTTGTTTCCACTGGAAGCGGATTAAAAAGTGGAATCTGAAAGGTAAATAATGATTATAGCTTTCAGATAAATGTAGGGTAGTGTTTACCTAATGTACCTGGTTATTTTCTATATCTTTGAGGTTCAGTCAGTTAAACACCAACTCCATAATGACCGCGTCAAAAATGTCACCTTTATTCTTATTATGATTAGGGTGTCATAATGCATCTTCACCACGTGGGGTCGCTGTGTCACCGCTTATTACAGCAGTCAGTCGTGAAGGTCTGACAGGAAAAAGGAAACATCGCTGTTTTATTCACCGAATTGGAGAAAACATATAATATAAACATTATGAGTGTTTAAAGTTCCACCTATAATAATAAACCGATTGAAAATGTAAAGCAGCGGCTTGTGTCGTTTCTGTTTACATGTGAAGAAAAATTACTCCGGATCGGTTAAAGTAGAGGAAATGTTGCCTTCATGTTCCTCAGGATTTTTTTTTACAACTTTCTTCTCTGCTGGAGATAATAATAACAAACCAAATACTTGTAGTTATTTTTAAGTTAAGCTTCTCCGTCCGAACTGTTCTCTGTAAAGCATCTTTGGGTTTCGTGTAAAGCGCGATATAAGTATAATGTATTATAATTATTATTATTATTATTATCATTATCACCTTTGGAAATACACTGGGACATTTGCTGCCGGATTCAAAAGTAACCTGACTGATAGTTTTCTTTTCTTTTTTTTCAGAGAAAACCAAACAGCCGTTGCACAGAAACAGAAATAAGATCAAGGCATCAAAACATTATAACCACCTGCCTTTTATTATGAAGGTAGTGCTTCTGCTGGAAAACACAATGCTATGCTTCCATTGAAGCACAGACTGAACAATATTTCCACAGGTGTGCTGTGGTATCTTTTATCAGGACTTGAGCAGATGATCTTTTAAGTCCTGTAAATTGTGAGTTGGAGCTCCACATGGATACGAATTATTTGTCCAAGAAATCCCACAGATGCTGGATTGGATCGGGGTTGGAATCTGGGGAATTTGGAGGCCAAGTCCCTCTGTGAACTCATTGTGTTCCGCCAACCCTTCCTGAAGGATTTTTGTTTCATCCTGGCATCCACAAAAGGGGGTATTTTGTCTGCAGCAATGTTTAGGTAGGTGGTGCGTGACACAGGAACATCCACACGCCTGGCAGGACTGAAGGTTCCCCCGCAGAAGACAGCAGTAATGTAAATTTAAATTTTCTTTCTTTTTGTAGGAGTTGCTATTGCTATCATATTTTTTCTAAATCAAATTAACACTTTCTTCTTCATGAGCTGATCAGAAGTCAATGTTATGTTTAAGAATAGTAAAGTATAATGAATCCTACGAATGGAAATGACGTTATAGATATCTATTATTGGGGTTTTGACGAGTCCAAATATAATTGCGGATATCTTGATAAGTTGACTTTTCAGATATTAAAAGGTCTCGCTAGAGTTATTGTGTACATAGAGTATAGGGTGGAGTTTTTAATCTAGATTGTTGAACCTAGGATACCACAAGAATGCAGGAAAAGTATGCTGGTGGGGATTTTCAAGAACAAGGGCGATGTGCAGAGTGAGGAATTGTGGGATTGCATGAGGACGTCTAGAGTGGCAGAGAAGCATGTTAGAGTGGTACAGGATATGTGTTAGAGCCGTACAACTGCGGTGGGGTGTGCAGTAGAAGTACCAGATGGGTTCAAGGTGGTGGTGGGACTGCACCAAGGACTGGGTCTGAGCCCCTTCTTGTTTGCAACGTTGATGTACAGGCTGACGGATGCGGTCAGGCTGGGGTCTCCGTTTATTCTGATGTTTGCAGATGACACTGTGATCCGTAGTGAGAGCAGGGAGCAGGTGGAAGAAAACCTGGAGAGGCGGAGCTAGCAGAATACAGGTGTGTGAATGTATGGGAGGCAGGATGAACGATGAGGATGAAGGAATAGAAGTGAAGAAGACACAGGAGTTTAAACAGCTGGAGTCAGAGAGGACAGATTGAGATTTTTGGACACATGAAGACCAAGGATAGTGGATCTATTGGTTGAACGATGCTGGAGATGGAACTGCCAGGTTTGAGAAAAAGGGAAAGATTACAGAGGAGCTTTCAGGATGTGGTAGGTGAGGACTTGCAGTTGGTTGGTTTGACAGAGGAAGGTGCAGAGGACAAGAGGACGAGATGGAAACAGATGACCTGCTGTAGCGACCCCTAAAGGTAACAGAAGAGGAAGAACAAATTGATAGAAGATTGTTTTCAATCCGTCATGACGAGTTTCCTACAGTCCCTGAACGCCACACAGCACATGGAGCTTGCTGCTGACCCCGCCCCCTTATAGTAGGGCGGGGAAAGAGGCTGTTTTTGGTTGAGCTCGTGTCAAAAAGTTACACAAGCAGTCTTTGACAATAGGACGGTTCCACAAGTGTGTCCGGGGCGTCAGGCTTCCGTTCATCATCCCGTACCACCGGTTCCACCTGTGGCCTCGGAGCGGTTACCTATTTTTATCACAGACACACATCACAAACACACAGTCGCTGTCACCGGGAGAACGAGTCGTCCACGCCTTCTCTGGACAATAACCGCGTTTCCCCAGCCTCCGAAGGACCCCCGGTGACCAGACGGGGACCCACCGGGTTGTTCACGTGAACCCCACCAGAACCGGCCTCTCTGGGATCCAATTCATTGCCTTGATAAGGACAGTTGTGGCTTGTGAAGTCTCCATCCACCGCACTGATATCAACCATGGAGTTGAGTTCGGTGATTTTGACCACCGGGAGTTCCGTCGTGTTCTTCAGACTTGTCAACACGGCGGTCAGTAACGCGCCCAAACCCGAGTCCGCCTGCAGGAACCCGTGGAAGTGGAGAAACATCTCCACATCGTTGGTGCACAGCTTCATCACCGCGATCTGGGCTGTGCTCTGGTGAGTCAATCACGTCCGACGCAGGTTCGATGCGTCTACACTCAATATGGATCCGATCTGGTGTCGGCAGGTGGTTCTGGGTTCTAAATCCATCTGTGATGGGGACATAGAAAATAAGTTTTCAGGGGTTGTGACAGACCATAAATTAACATGGAAACCACAATTTGATTATATTTAAGGGAACATTTTAAAACTAATGCAGGTTTGATGCGTTTACACTCAATCTGGATCTGAACTGGTGTCAGCCAGAAGTTTATGGTTCTAAATCCATCATAAGAAAAATCTGTGATCGGGGAATTGACATTAAGTTTTCAGTAGTTGCGACTGACCGTAATATAACAGGGAAAACACAATTTTATTATGTTAAAAGGGAAAATTTAAAACGAATACAGGTTTGATGAGTTTACACTCAATATGGAGCTGATCTGGTTTTATCAGGGAAATTGGGTTCTAGATCCCTCATGATCCAATCCGTATTTTTTTTTTTTAAGAGTCTTGATTAAGCAGAAATCAACATTTTGATCATAATAATCATAAATATTCATAATGTATTGTATATAATTTATTGCTTACTTATAGTCCCTTGGCTAGGACTATATTTATAACATATAAAACAAATCCTTGCATATCTTACTTCTGTGCTGCTGCTCTTACCTTTAACCCATATGTAACCATGGCGATACTGGAGTCACAAACCGTAAAAATTGCAGTTATAAGTTCCCTCTACAGCTTAATCCTTGAATTTCAACCACATGACGTGCAAATTTTCACCTTGTTTTTAATAATAAATGTAAATTTCCTTCTGTTTAACAAATTTAACCCTTTAATAACACGTCCTATAATACATATACACCAGTGCCAATAATAGTTTCTGATCAGTTTGATATAAACCAAGTAGCTTTATTGATAAATATGTTTTAAAAAAAAGGGGGGGAATTTATGTTTCATGATGACTTATTTTCAAATGAGGAAGAATAAATCATCATCAATTCTAGATGAAAAATTAAGAAGTCTTGACAGGGAACAAGATCTAAAAAAAAAAATTCAGAAATTTATTGATTGTGGTAAATAAATTTTAAAAAATAGTATTATTGATTTGTTTTCTATTATATTGATCTTTTTTTGTGATTTGTATATGTTTTGAAAAGCTAATTTTGAGGTTTCACACATCCGAGTGATTTATGTATTTTTTCAATAGCTTGTACGATTACGGTGCGACCGCATAAAATATCTATCTATCTTTTTTTTTGGTTGTGCTTGTACTATAAATAATGTTTGTATTTCTTTTATCATGTATCTGATATCAGTGTGAACCGATCGGTCCCGTTGCCCCACATTTAGAACAAGCATGCTGATGAACAGCACAAAATGCCCTTTCAGTGACAGCTCATTATCAAAACCAATAAAAAATGAAGCAGGCCTTCATTTCTGTCCTTGTTTGTTGTGGCGACAGACCGCCATCTTTTTTAGGCGGAGGCCAAAGAAGCCAGAACAGGATTAGATTGATGCATGTACCAGTTTATTTATTAGATTAACAACCTCATGTCTGTCATTTGTTGCTGCTGGGACTTTGAACACTCCTATCTGATCGTTCACGTCACTGTCACATTAGAAGGAATACGATTAGACGGAGGAACGCATGTAAACGCGATTAAGATTGGAAACGGTCAGATTTGTAATGATGACCTCCATCGAGAAAAAAATAAATAATATCAGCGTTGATATATCCCTGAAAAGGCCCCAATCTCCTGCATTGTACAAGCAATCCCCCCCTATTGAACTTCCCAAATTGAATCTGAAGTTATGTTTAAAAAAACAAAGTTATTTCTACAAAAAAAAACTCCCCTTATTGAGTTAAATATAAACTATTAGAGTAAAATATGATATATATATATATATATACAAGATAGAGCTACTCCGCCCGATTCATATGCCCCAAATATGGAATTTGGTCAAAATCGGACAAACAGTTGAGAAATTATGTCAGAAAAAGTGTTTTTTTTGTAACAAAAACAAATAAAACCGAGGCTTTCCTAGTGAGTAAAATATAAACCCAAGAATAAGATATGTTTAGAAAAATTGATCCAAATGCACCAAATTTGGACTAAATTGGACCAACAGTTAGGAAGTTATGTCCACAAAACAGTGTTTTTTTATTCAAAATACAAATTTCCTCCTGAGTAAAATATGAGCTATTACAGTAAAATATGACTTATACAGGATATATCTCCTTGAGTCGATTTATATGCACCTAATTCGGACTTAATTAAGAAAACAGTTGAGAAATAATGGCCTGAAAACCTTTTAGATGTGAAGCCCCCCCCTAGTGGTGAAAATATATAATCAACCTTTCCCCGAATTTCTATCCATTTCTTCCCCGCTCCAAAGTCTTATGTGGGATTAAATTTAAAAATGATCCATGAAATAGTTGTAGACTTCTCAGTAGTATGATAAATGAATGTGGCTTCTAGCCGATGACAGGCCGTCGCCGCCCTCCCGTCACCACAATAAACAACCGGAACAAACGAATGCCTGCGTCGCCACGCTCTTCACTTTCATCACTCCGGTGACAGATCTGCTCGCACTGATATAAGATACAGGTCACATGACCGCAGGAATGTTAACAGTCAAGGCTGAAGATATGTATTTATATTTATTCACTATGATGACTTTTAGTCAGTGGGAAAAAACATCAGACACAGATTGAGAAAAGATGTGCATACCCTCTACTTGTCTGCATTAAATTAAATGAAATTAAATTCAAATGTATGTATGAATGAACATTTTTTTCCTCTTTCCGGGTGTTAATTGTGATTTTTTATTTTTTTTTTGTCCTTACAGCTTCTTCCTTCAGCCTCAGATGGCCTCAGATGTGATAGAGACGTACTCTGCCTTTTCTCATGCTCTGGTCTCCTTCTCTATCGGTGAGTACGATCCGCCGGTCACTCATACGACACTGAAATACTGATTATCCTCCGCTGGAGAGGCTGCTGATGGAGAGTTAGAGAAAGTGGGGAAATTAGATTATCTTACATGGAACACAGGTGAGTTTTAGGTGAAAGGTCAAACATAGGTCCGTTTAAAGATAAATTATAAATGGTCATAAAATGCCAGACGTGGTAATCTGAACCTTTTTCACATCCAAAATTAGCTGATTCAGCTTTTTATTTATCATATTGAATCTTTAATATCCTATGGAGGTAATATTTTTATTTTTTTTTACTGTTTTTAGTTTGTCTGTCTGGTTACAGGATTTGTCCAAAGTTAAGAGCAAATCTTTGTGGCATTTGTTTAAAGAGGAATTTTATGTTCCAAAGAATAATCCACTTAATGTTGGTGGCGGTACAGAAAAACCCTCAATCCCCTGCGTTGTACAAGCAATCTTCCTGATTGAATGAATTTGAAGTTGTGTCTGAAAAAAATAAAAATAAACAAGTAAAAGCTGCAGTAGTGAGTTAAATACGCACTATTAGAGCAAATATATATTCATACGCAAGATCATTATCGATTCATAAGCACCAAACTTGGACTAAATCAGACCATCGGTGAAGAAGTTATGTCCGAAAAACAGTTTTTTTTCACGTAAGAGCTCCCCCTAGTGAGTGAAATATGAACTTTTGAAGTCAAATATTATAAAAACGGGATAAATTTCATCGCATTAAGTCATATGCTTCAAACTTGGAGTAAATCGGACCATCTGTGAAGAAGTTATGTCCGAAAAACAGTGTTTTTTCACATGAGAGCTCCCCCTAGTGAGTAACATACGACACATTTAAGAGGATCTCCTCGAGTGGATCTATAGGCACCAAACGTGGAATCTTATTTTTGACCACACGTGGATTTTATTTTTGCTCCCTGAAATTCTACCTTCAGTCCACCAATTAAGGCTGAAGCTAATTTCACCCTTTTCTCTCTCTGCAAACCAAATTAGAGAGAAATTGGATTTGGCCTGATGTCATTAAGATCGATCCGACAAAGAGTTCATGCTTCTCCACGCTCTCGAGAAAAAAAAGAAAAGAAAAAGAGCGGCCCACCTTGTAACTTTCCCGCCCGCCCAACCGCTTAAGTATTCTGGAGCTACTAGCTACAGGCGAGCGTTCTTGAATCCACATATTTATAGGGTCTCTCCGCGCGAGAAGGACTCCCGAGGATTCCCAGGATATTTGACATTCCTTCAGGATGTCCAGCAATGGGAGCGGGCAGAGAGAGGAGCAGTGTCAGAACGTGAAGATCAATGGGGGGCATTATTGTCAGTCCCAGGCACGGGGCATCGCCAGGACCGAAACCGCCGAGAAGAGATGCAACTGTCCAAAGAAAGCCGAGTTCTTCCATGCAAAAAAAAAAGCGCAGCGCCTCCCCCGAACCCTCCCACCGGGGATGTGGGGTGATTCTGAGGTCTCTGGAGTTTGGCGAGGATTTCTGTAAACAAATATTCCGCCAGAATACCGAGCTGCAGACACTGCAGCGAACCTGATTCTCCACTTTATTAGACTGTCGGCTACCTAGAAGAATGTCTAACAGAGGAAAGCGGCGACACTTCCTGTTTATCTGCGGGAGAAACCACTTATATCTGCCTTTTTAAATACTGGGCCGAGCGATGCAGGTGATTCTCCGAGACCTTAGAATTCTGTAAGTCTGATAAGGGTCAAGGGCCTTTTTATTCCTTTCGTAGCGTGGGCGGCGGCTGAAATAAAAAACATAAACTCAAAAATGTTCATTAAGACTTTCTCTGAATGTGTTTTTAAGCGGAGAGAATGATAATAAGTTACTTCTGAGGCAGGAAGAAAAGCTGCTGATGGAGGTGGTGGGCATTCCTTCATGCACACATTCTGTTGACGCAGTAGAAAAAGTACCCATAATGCTCTGCAGGGGGTGGGTGGGGGTCAGCACCAGGTTTAAATCCGGTTCCTCGTGCTGAACTGGATTGTTCTGTCAGAGACACGTTTACAGCCTCAAACCGGATTGTTTGACTAAATTGTTCCCGGGTCATTGAAACGTGTTGGCAGGTATCGCTCACCAAGATCTTCAAGAGAAATACTTCTAGACTGGTCTTTCCTCTGCTCTGTTTTTATTCCCATGAGCCTCAGGAGACACTTTTATTTGACAAAAAAGGATTGTTGGATTACATGAGGAAGTCTGGAGTGACAGAGAAGGATGTGAGAGTGGTACAGGTGAGAGAGGACATGTAGTTGGTTGGTGGTACAGAGGAAGATGTGGAGGACTGAAGAAGATTTAAACAGGTGATCAGCTGCGACCCCTAAAGTGAACCGCCCAAAGAAGAAGAAGAAGAGGAGGAGGAAGAAGATGAATTGTCAGTTTCATTCAATCATAAAGCACAAAACAGCATTTTTTCTTTGAACCCTGAACAAAGTCCCGTAACTATTTCCAACAACATCGATGGCGTTGCTTTATTCTTATTTGCCAAATTAAGCAATTAATTTGGCAAACCGGCTCCTGGCGTTTGGAATCAGGTATTTCATCATCAGCGGTTTGTGATGTATCAATAAATAAACACTATTGGATGTATGTTCCGTTGAATGGAATCCTTCTGAGTGACATGATATCAGTAACTTAAGTCTCTGAACTTCTCCGTCACGTTTTCAGTCACCGCCTTAGACCCTCGCCAAATATACGTGCTAATCTCCCAGACCTGGGCCGCGGTCCTCTACGTTTGTTTGTGACGATATGGAGCCTCACATGTGACCACACCGACTGAAAGAGTCCCGCTGTCACGTTTCCTACATAATGAGCTTAATTACCGTCTCCCCGAAGCCCCCGAGCTTCATCGCACCCCTTCCTCCCCCTCCTCAGCACGCCATTATTTTCCAAGCATTCTGAGTAGCTGTCACCATGGATACAGCTAGTGGGGGGGGGGGGGGGGGGGGGTTGTTGTTGCTGGATATGAATAGCCCTTCTCCAAAGCATGTCTTGGTTGCTGTCGTCATGGAAGCAGGTCCCCCCCCCCCCTCGCCGCCGCCTGACACACTCGATGCGTTCAGGGCTTCTATTGTGGAGAAGAGAAATGAAAGAGAAATTGCCGAACCTAAAGACGACGTCGTTAACCTTCCCCCGTTTGTCCCCGCAGGTTACTTCATCTACGACTTCTTTGACATGGTGCTGAACCAGAAGCTGAACCAGTCCTGGGAGCTCCTCTTTCATCATTTGGTGGTAGGTCACGGCCATTTGGTGAACTCTGAGGCCAGCGGAGCCTGACTTTGATTGACAGGAGGAATGTCTGAGCGTTTGATCGCATGTGTGAATCCAATATTCATGAGCATCCATCTTGGATGTTTACAAAGAACAAGGGAGGGGGAGGGACAAAGAGAGCCCCCCCCCCTCACCGGCAACCCCTCGCCTTCTTGTCTTGAAAGTTCAAATCCAACCATCAGCCAATCAGAAGCTGTCATCGGCGTCACATGGAGGCAGAGTTTCCCCTGAGGGAAGAGCGGGTCGGCTCGGTCGACCTGTAACTCTACTCCTGCTTGTTATTCTTGAACTTTATAAAAAAAAAGAAATGACCTGAAGTTTTCAACGATTAAATCAGTTCTCGCTACAGCTGCTCTTTTTAATTTTTATGGAATAAGACTCAGAATGCGGACAGCGGCCATGTTTTATCTGTGCATTAAGTGTTCATGAAGTCACATGGGGAAATGTTTCTGGGCAGAATATTATGGGGTACTTTGGCAATACCTCTTGCTTTTAATTTTTTTTGCAGGAAAGATGTTTTTTTTGTGTGAGATTAGGAGGAATATTAATATTTTGGAGGCAAATAAAATGTGATTCCCTTCCTGAGAATCTAACATTCCTACTATAGACCGAAAATTAACATAAATGGTCCAGCATTTACTAAAGGTGGGAAGCTCTCTAGTGCTTAAATTAAAAAATTTGCAAGTTATCATCTATGAACCAGAAATGTTCACCTACAATTGTTTGCATTGAATTTTTTTTTTTGTTGAGTTTTTTAAAAAAATTTTAAGAACTTTATTTTTTCATCTCACTGAAAACATTCTCATCCATTCCACTTTTTTTATAACGGTCTGACTACTAATGTAGCAAATTAGACACAATTAAATGTCACATGAAAAGAAACATATATATATGTATAAATTAAAAAAAATATTTATATATATGTTAAAAACAATATAGAAAAATGAAAAAAATTTTAAAAAATGTTTGAAAAAGTGAAGGAAGGAAAAAGAGGAAAAGGAACGATGGGGTGGGAGGGGAGCGGTCGTGTGTTTTTAAAAAGTCTATGTTATAATTATCTCATTGTAGGACTCCCTCTTTTGTCAAACTTCCTTCAATTCTGACTTACTTTGGCACTAAAGTGTTTTTTTTTTAAATTTCTGATCGTCTAACCTTAGAGAATAGGTTGAAAGGGAC
The DNA here is from genome assembly GCA_037951165.1 of Lophius americanus. Lineage (NCBI taxonomy): Eukaryota > Metazoa > Chordata > Actinopteri > Lophiiformes > Lophiidae > Lophius > Lophius americanus. The sequence goes on from JBBDHG010000100.1 coordinate 102,297, forward strand.
TTTCAGAACCGTTTTAGATAATGTGCCACAAACGAAATCGTATAAAAACTTTAAGTCTCCGTCACTCCATAATCCCCAAAAACAACGCCGTTGTTTGGCAGCAGTTAAAGAAACTCTTCCCTCAGATGTAAAAAAAAAAAAGAGCAGACGCTCTTAGCAGGTGAGGCGTCTGCATGTTGAACGTAATCTTATACCTGTCATTCCAAAACAAGAGTCACGCCACGCATGGATGAAGCTCGGAGAATCCTCGCCGTTAGTAGACCGGAGGGGAGGGGGGGATGGGTCACCTGCGGGATATTCCTTCAGTACAAAAAAAAACAAGTGCCCGACCAGTTTTTCTTACAAAAAAAGGTTTAATATGAGTTTTTGACAAAGTCCTCTTCGTCATCTTCAGACGGCTGACAGAGAGAGATAGTTCTCACCGTTTCTCACTCTTCTCCATGACCCCAAAAAACAGAGTAGTTCCATTCCTAGGGGAACACGTCCAACCAGTTCAAAGAAAAGAAAAGCGTGTCGCACATTCTTTATTCTAATCTCTACAGAAGAAGTTTGAACCTTCAGTAAACAGCATTCACACAGTTCACCCAACTGAAGAGTCACTTCTTCGTCTTCTTCTGAACCTGGACCTACAGAGAACCTGTCTCACCGCACACACGTCTAAACGGAACCAATCTCAGCCGTTTTTGGTGGATTTTATTATTTTTTTATTTTATCAAATCAAAAAAGGAACACATTTGCAATGTCAGTCTATTCTATAAAATATATATCCATAAAAGATTTGAATATGGTCTCTCAGGTAAAATAATAAATCTCCATTTAAGGGTTTTAATTTAATTTAAATTTTTTTTTTTTTTTTTGCCCTGGACAAAACATTCTGGGCTTTCAGGCGTCCGTAAAGCAGAACAACAAACTTTATACCATAACTTCTTTTCAAATATAACCTCAAAATACAAACCTTTGGAAACAGAGTTAATTATTTTTTGAATGTCCACCATTTCTGTCTCCGTGTAAACGGGCAAAACGGGCAGAAACGGCCCAAATCGGCACACGGTTATATTTTTAGCCATAAAAGAATAATACATTTTGTTTTTGAGGCGCTTTAATACTCAAGACGCGTTAAACATGTGACATAAGGACTACGAAAAATGACAAAAATATAAGTATAAGCTGGGCAAAAACAAAATCTATTCAAAATTAAAGAACAGCAATAAAAAAACATATTCGACTTTCTTGTTTTGGCCGAGTTTATGAACGCTCCTCCGGCGACCTGTAGAGTTGATGTGGAGAAGTTTTTCGTAATTCTTCGGTCCCTTTCCGTTTGTGTGTTTGGATGGACTCGGGATTTTTTTTTTTCCCCTTAAGATTTAGAATTTTTTTTTTTTTTAAACATTGAGGAATACATTTTCTATATTTAGCGAAATGTCGATGCCAAAAATGTGCGATGGAAATAAAACTACTTACTGCCTGCAGCAGGTCTGCGTCTGCCTGCTCAGCAAGCCCCGCCCGCTTGTTTCACTCAGGAAGTGATTCTTCCTCTTCCTCTTCCACCTCCTCCTCCTCCTCCGCTGCTGCTGCCAATAACATTTCCAGTCACAGGACAGTTTTAGGATGTTTTTTTTGGACAGGAGAAGTGTATCGTTCTTATTTATTTTCAAAGGTGAGGCGTTTTGACTCCTAACTCCATTCAGACATGGTTTCGTGATTACGACTTAATAGTTCGGCCCAAATCTCTCTGTCATTGTAAATATTGTTAATTGTTTTTATTTGGATCCCTCATTAGCTGCCAATTTCAAGACCACTAGAAATACTAGAAAATGAAAATGCAGACATTTTTAAGCCTTTTTTTGAAGGTTTAATAAAACATCCTTTTTTTCTTTATTTCAAAAAAAGTAAAATAATTCAAATATGAATGATGACGTTAAACTACCCTCTACTGTTAAAAGGGCGATATTTTCGGATAACCACATCGCACCATGAAAATCTCTCCTTGCTGCAGCCTCAGTAGTCGTGACCAGTAGGGAGCTGGCGTCTCACATGTCGGAGAGGCGTGATGTATTAACACGGCAGTGTCGGCGCCGGGTGCCAAATGTTCTACATATGCGTCGAGCAGCACTTTGTAAGCAATGAAACAACATTACGTAAACCAATGAACTCTCCCTATCTCACACTGTCTAACCACTATCCAATCATTTGTCCACTAAATCTTTGGGTTGTGGGCCGCGCAGATAAAAGTACGTCACATCTTTGTGCTCTCCTACCGCCTCTCCGGCATGCACCATCCATCTGGTGGTGCTCCTACCTCCACTGCTGTCTTAGGCTGCTGCTTTCACTCAGCAGGAAAGTTCGGCCCAGGTCTGAGTTTTGGCTCCAATGTATCTTTGTCATGGCAGTTTGAACAGAACCAACCGTATGGAATCTGATCTTCTCCAGTTGAGATTGACGGGACAAAGTCATTTGTGACTTTAGCCAAAGAGTGCAGCACAAGGTGAAAATCAATTTTTTCAACTAGTCGCTTGCTTCAACCACAAACAGCCTCCACGTCCAGCGCTGATGACCTAGTTTCCTGTTACGTCCCTGTCAAAGAAGCATCAGGACGCAATAATGTTTACACTACAAAAGATATGTGGTCAAACGCAACCCAGACCACCTAATTTTTTTGATGATGGTGATTTTTCATCTCAGAACCTGATTCTGTCTTTTCTATTATATTCTGCCCGCACCATGTTCACATCACCAATTTAATTCTTTATTAAATGAGTTCCATTTTGTCGATGAAAGACTTGCCCCACCTTGATTGACAGCCACATTTCGAAGCGTTTCAAATTCTATGGGTCATTTCATTCAATCTCCTCACTGCACAGAAAGTTTTGGGTCGTTTTGGGCTCGACTCTGTTTTTTGTTTTTTTCTTAAGCTGATGATTCCTCTAGTGACGTCACTTCTCTCTGACTCAACATGAAGTCACACCTTCTAGTCCTTTTTTTCTCAGGTGAGAGCCTGAGAGCCAATGCGGTGATTCACCCGGTACCAGTTGTGAGATCCGGTGAAGCTCCACCAGGCTTCTGGTGGCAAAGAGTGAGCAAGAGTTTGAGCGAAGATGTCCTCATCCCTTATTTCTCAGTCTTCTTTTTTTTCTTCTTTTTTTCCCCCACTGTTCCACTTCCTGAAAGCCTCATGAATGGAAGCTTTGGCCCGGCCAGCTGGACTCCGATTGTCACTGGAGTGTGGGAGGGACGGAGCCTTCTTGGTTATTCACAAGGCTTTCTATGTTTCTCTCTCTCTCTCTCTCTCTCTCTCTCTGTAATCTCTTTGTGTTCCTGCTCGACCATCATCTAGACTTCTACTCTTTCTTGAACTTGACCACCTACCTCCCCGTTAAGGCCATCCTTCATCAGACCCTTCCCTGTCTGGTTATGAACTCGGCCATTTTCTCCTATGTTTGTTGGCTTCCTCTCCTGCTGTTGTGTTCAGAGCTTCAGGGAGCGCCAATGTTACGAGTGCTTGAGTGTTATGGTCATCTGAGGTCCCAGGAGTTCTCCCAGTGGGTGTAGTTTTCAACACTGCAAGATTTCACAATTCTTGTGTATTAGGCGTAAACTACTGAACAGTTTTTGAAAAAAATAAATAAAAAATGTGGTCAAACTTTGGAATGTATCCAGATCCTCCTTTTTCTCCGTTTTTGAAAATGGGGGAGTTATTTTGGAATTTCTGTCAATTACCCCTTAACTGGTTGATTAACCATGATAAAGGATTGATATGAATTCACTGTCACTTCATTTGTCACGTCTAAATTGGACTTTTTCAGATTTTTTTTGACCAAATATCGTTCCAAACTCACTCCCTGGAATAAATGATCCAATCTCAATAACCCAATACCCATCCATAATAACCCCAACCCAATACCCATCCATAATAACCCCAACCCAATACCCATCCATAATAACCCCAACCCAATACATTATTTCATCTGTAAAGGGTTTAATTGAACCTAAAGGGACTGTTGGGTCTTGTCGGAGATGTGCGTTCTATTGGGTCCTCTTCTTCTTTGTACTGTAGAACTCACTAAAAGGGCCACACGGAAGGTTTTTCCTCTTCATCCGCCTCCTAACACATTAAATACGACCCATTAGACGGCGTGTAATACATTTACGACATGTATGGCTGAACAAACAAGGTGCGGTATGGGGTGTGTCTCGACAAATACTGCAACGGAGTATGTGTTATATATTATATGTTGACTCATATGTGCTCGTAGACATGAATGTACAAAAAAGAGAGTAGTGGAGCGACGGCGGTTCTGATTGTAAGGTTATTATCTGGCCAACGCCCCATCCTACCACCAAGTTTTTGGGAAAAATATACCACTAAAGAATGTACACAATCACCGAATTTTGTAGAAAATGGAAAACAACCTGAAAGAGCACAAAAAATTGCCTTTTCACCAGTTTTCCACTAATTTTGGTGAAAATAAGGCAAACAAACAAACAAACAGGAGTGAACATAACCTTTCTGGTGAACATGAGGAAAATTCAACGTCACATTTGTTTTCAGTAGCTGTAATGTTCACAGTAAAAGTACAATTTAGTGACAATTTAGAACATTTGTTCTCGCACACTTCTACGATTTTTACCAATTCACTACTACTCCTATAGTGTTTGTCTGCCTAAATGTGCATATTATATATCATTTCCTCTGCAACTAAATTGCTGTAACCTCTTAAGATCAAGTTTTTCTCTTAGATCATTAGATCAGGATGGGACATTACATCATGTCCCATCCTTCAACCCTTTTCTCACTCAGTAAGATTGATAATCAGCCTCAACCTCGTGCAGAAATAGGCTTCTTTGCTCTGAAGTGATTAAATATGAATGATCTAATACATAAAATACGTTTTTTATCTAAAAAAAACAACAAAAAAACAGAGCTTTTAAAAAGTTGTCATACACAGTGAAAAATGTATTTCTCCCCATTATTTGATATGTTTTGACTGCGGTGCATTTGCTTAATTTGAAACCAAGGTTTCCTCGCCTTCTTGGCAGAGAAAAACCTTCAGCCTTGTTTGCCCATGACTCTTGGAAATAGTGAGGCTGCCCGTGAAATATGAGGCAGACGAGAAGGATACATAGCGGAGGCAGGACTGATGATTTTTTTTTCCATGGAGAATGGAAGCATGTGAGTGGCGGCGTTCACGCGCTTGTTGGTGTCAAATAATACCTCGTGGAAACGCCAACGGAGTCATTTCCTGCTCGCCGTTCAGTCCCCAAAAAATGTTTGGTGGTATTAAGGAATGACTTTGAGGAATCCAGGCTCCTCCTTCCTGTCCAAAATCTGCATTTAGAATCGATCCGCCATTTCTGACGCATGTCCCATCCCGCCACACGGCTTCGTGGAAATTAGTTCGGTAGTTTTTGAGTAATTCTGCTAATACAAAGAAGGAACTAGAATGGTTGCACAATCCTACAGGTCATGTCTTCTGACCACAGACATGGAATCTCCATCGAATCCACAATTATTTCCTTAACCGGAGCCGCGTCCTCATAGGCATCAGCACGATTTTTATGTATGAATGGATTATTGCTCGAATGTCTTAATGCGAAGGACAGTAACTGGATCTGCACCTCTATCTGTAAAGGATTATTTATCCCATCCGTGCCTCTTCCTTGTGTGATATTTTCTACCTTTGTGAATCTTCTCTCGTTCACCCTCACAGATTAGCTCACTTGACTTTAGCGTCTGCCGTGTCTGATGGACGAGACAACGTTAAACGTTAGCGTTTTTTTAGCACTAAATAAGCTAAGTGGATGGTGTTCTTAAGGAATATATATATAAATATATATATATATATATATATATACAAATATGTAAGTTGTCAGATTTTGTTAAAACAACGGTTCATTTGTCTGTGGGTTTTTACCCTTAGAACCTGGAAATCCTCTTAGGTGCTCACTCGCTCATATTTTCCATGTTTTCACATTCTGCCTCAGTCACATTTTACAACTTGGGGGTTCGTTCGGGACCAACTTGCGGATTTGAGTGGAACTAAAGCTGTCCCACATTGCTGAGAGGGAATGCCACTTTTGGAAGCGGCTACATACTATATTCGGTTGGTCATGTGATCACCAGTGTGACGCCGTCTGCTAGTCGAGTCTGCCAGGACCTCCAAACGCTCCGCTATCAAACTGTTTGTTTTTTTAGCCGGTTGTCCGTGGACCTGCAGCATGATGTGCCAGCAGTCCGGGATAATTCACGGTGCTGAGACTTACTTGATAATCCCTAAAGCCTCCTTTGGTTTGAAGTCTCCTTTTTGTAGCCGACGTGTTTATAAAAACATGTCTGTATGTTCTCCTGAGGTTTGTCAAAGAAGAATGGAATGTAATATTCCTCAACGGTGTATTATACCTTTTGTTGTTTTTTGTAATCCCACTGGCATCCAGTGCTATGAAAAAGTATTAAACCACCTGCAGAGTTTCTTGTATTTATGTGTGAATTGTGAAGGATCTTCAACTACAAGAAACAAAGGCAAGTTTTTAATGATAAATGTATCCATTAAAGCAAATATAAAGTAATGGCCCCCTCAGAAACTAAGACTAAATCTGAAATACCATCAAACTGCATCAATTTCTGGCTGCAGAATGCGAGAACGTCCCAGATGTCAGTCGAATAATGGATTGATTAGAAAACATTCAGAGGCATGAAGTTGGCTCGGTGGTCTCGCCAGCAGCAAACCAAAATCAAAAGATATTCCTGACGCGATCAGGTAGAGTGGAGTAGAGTGTAGGAAGAGCTACAAAGGACAAAGCGATTGCTCATTCAAGGAGGTCACAAGAGATCCAAAGAGAAGATCCATGGAACTGCCGGCTGCCCTCACCTCAGTACGGGTCAAAGTTCATGACTTTTTGAAATCCACTGCTAAACCAGAAGAGCCCACTCACGGCACACACAGTAGAAGTGTTTGTGATGATGCTCAAATAGTGTCTCCTCAGTTTGAAATCAATTTCCTATGTTTTTGATTCGGGCGCTATTTGCTGTTTTTGAATCGTCCAATCGTGAGTCACGCCCTTAAAACGTCATCATAAATGTCACATTCTTGCCATGTCCTACTGTGGCGCTGATAGTATCTTTGCTGATGACTCATAGGCAGAATAACCATGACCCCCCCCCGTGATGCCTTTGTAATATTAATAAAGGCCAGCGAGTTGCAGTGAGAGAAGGCGTCCCACCTTCAACAGACTGTGTACAAAGGTCCACGTCACTCCATGTTTACATGGTGCTAATCAGGGCCAGTGAGAATCACACTTAGTGCCAAAAATAGATGACCAATCGATGGTCAGGTCTTTCTGGTTTGGCGGGGAAATATCGATGGTGTGCGTCTTCAGCCTCGTCCCTATCTGTGTGTATCCAGACATCTGGTCTCCACATGAACCTCAGGCTCCTCAGAGAGACACACTTCCTGAGACGGCTTCTGAAAACGTGTGCACCCCCTCAGAACATTTGTCCGCTGCCGCTCTACTCCATATATCACACACGCTGCCTTGTTCACAACCCCCCCTATCCTTGCATTTGTATGACTGCCACACATCCCCCACCCGCCCCTCATCCACTTACTCGGCTCGTACCACCCCCTCACATGGCCACATACCAATGAGCGCCTCTGGAATCCAGTAGTATAAGATCTTGTTTTGGTGGGGGGTGGGGGGTGGGGGGGGGGGCGGTTTCCCTCCCTCGTGGTAGGACCGTCTGACATAGTGGAATTTCCTTGTCCATTGTTTTTTTCTCAGAAACCGATCACACGCCTCTAATGCACGGCAGCAAACGGCGAAATCCACATTTGCAGCTTCTTGCCTCCCTCAACCACAGAAGTAAGGCTGCGGTTGAAAACAGCCGCCATGGAAAACCAGTAGCCTGAAGATCTGGGGCAACCCTCAGGATGTTGTTTATGCTTAGTCCTAATAGTTTGGGTTGATATTTGCCCACACAGTGTCTTTTCCCTTCATCTTATATTGGACAACATGTTTGAATTTTTACGTTCCCATGTGCACCTGAAAAAAAAAAATAGAAGCCCCTTTTATCTTTTTTTTTATCTTACGCCGAAAAAAAGCCACCAGTGATGTAACGCTACATTTATGTGTCAGTTATATATATTATACTGGTGTGATCGGTGATGAATGCAGGAAAGATGACGGATTTCTTTTAACGAATGTAAGTCACTTAGTTATTCTAAAGTTAGTCATAAAGTTGGTCCAGTGGAAAGTCTCTGGTTGTCTGACTCTGATGCGATCGAAGGGTCTCTGCCCTGAGCAGCAGCAGATACATCGCCCCCCTTGGAGGATGGATACTGGTGGTGGTGGCTGATGACACTGCTGAGACTAGTGGAGGATGAGGATGAGCTAGAACTGGGTGGAGACGGTGGAGTTGAAGAGCCGCTTGGAATCGTCTGCAGAATGACCTTAAACTCCAGAACCTTCACACCTTCTCCGAATTTAAAGGGATTGTGGAATCTTTGGATTCGGAGTCCATTAGTAATCGTAAATGTTTTAATCTATTCCGAGTTTGTATTCTCCATCCATCATTCTCCATCCAGCGTTGTGCCCCTGTGACGGTTTGTTGTTTCTATGTTGTGCCTGAGACTTTGTGTACTGCTGCCGTTTTGGCCACGCCTCTCCTGAAAAGACATTTTAATGTCGATGAGACTAACACCGGTAAAATAAAAGTTCATTCTGCCGCCGTAGAGAAACCAGCGAGGCGTTGCCGTATCGGATCACAATCCCAGCCACGAGTGTTTTGGATTTTTGTCACATCTCGAGAAGCATCCAGCGCTTTTTCTTCAACTGCAGAGAATGGCCCGATTGGTCCGATTCCAAAACCGCCGCTCCTCCCATCACTCCCACTGCAGAAGATCTCAACTGACCCCAATTCATCAGAACACATCCAAAACCGTCACGGAGCCTCGTCCCGGTGTCCCATGTAGAGATGAGGAGAAACTCTTTCTCCCTCCAAGACGAAAACTCATGCGCCGCTAATCGATCACGTTTGTCTCGAGTGCCTTTGAGCTCCTCCTATGAAGATCCAGCCAGATGTTTGTGACAGCCGGGCTCTGAGATGACCTCGTGTCCCACTGTCAGCTGACACGAGTTAACCCAGGTCGCATGATGATAGTTGTGATGTGTCTGAGGGGAGGAGGGTGTGTGTGTGTGTGTGTGTGTGTGTGTGTGTGTGTTTGTGTGCGTGTTTACAAAGCCTGTTCAAGGTGGGATTTTTTTTTCTTCTCCCTGCTGCTCCGCTTAAAAGATAAAAGGCGACAAAGTCCTACTGCAAACATTTCTACTCTAAATGTTCAGGATTTCCTGCCTCCTATGGAGATTCTATAAAAAGACAGGGACCACCGTCTGCGTCAAAAGAATACGACGGTTTATTTTAGCTCGGTGGAGTTGGATCTGTTTGGTCCCTTCTTGCACCATTTACATATACATTTTAAAGTTCTCACGTACATTAAAAATGATTTTAATGTACGTGAGACACTTAATTATATCATTCTCGGTGAAGTTTTTCTATTTAGTATTTATTCATTTTTTTCATACGCATTTGTCAATTTGTAACGTTCACAGTACTATAATAATAGTAACATCATTTTATATATGTATATATGTATGGACGTATATATGTACGTATGTTTGTGTGTGTATATAGATATAGATATATAGATAGATAGATAGATATATAGATATATCTCTATATCTATATATGTATATAAATATAGATATAAATGTATCTCTATATCTATATATATATATATATATATGTATATATATATATATATATATGTATATGTATATAAATATAGATATAAATATATCTATATATCTGTATCTATATATATGTCTATGCTCATCTCTGGGGGTTTTCTGTGCAATAATTGAATAAATATTTGCAACTTTAATGACGTTATTGAAACTTTTTCATACTTAACACGTGTTTTTTTCCTAATTTTTCACGTTGGCGGACGGCCAGCTCCTCGCTAGAAACTCCTGACAATTTCCTCTCCATCAACTTCATTTAGTCGTTTCCAGTCCCTTTATGACCCGGGGTGATGGAGTTATTCCCTGTTAGTGTCCATTACTCCTCACATGAGAACTGTTAGCTGGGATCCGGCACAGACACCCAACTGTGTTCTGTTCCGCCTCTCTCTGTACCAAAACCGAAAAGTCCTTCCTAAGTTCTCTTCAAGTCACCCATGTCGGTGTTTCCCAAGAGGAAGACCTTCAAAGGCCCGGGAGCATCTTAGACGGCCTGGTTCCTACTCTGCAAATTTTGCTTGACCCAGATACCTGGAATAATTATTACGCCTGGAGTGAATCATGGAACGGATGATAGAATATCCATATTTGACAAATGTCCAAGGCTCGTTAATCAAACTCTGCTTCATTCAAAGAGGAGTGTCTGGTACTGACTCTCACATTCTCCTCATAAGTGAAATACATTCCTCGTCTTCCTCTTTTGGCTGATTCCGATGAAGAGTTAGAGAAGAACTCCATCTGACTTGTTGAACTGGCAATGGTTTCACAATCGAATGACGCAACCCTCCCTGCGTTTCCCCGCTAGGCATCGAAAACGCTTTGATCTTGTCCGAGTCCCTTCCCCCCCTGTGGCACCATTCCGGTTCTACAGGATCCATACCGGGCTTCCAGCCGTTCTAAACACCCGGCATACTTTCTCAGAGTGCTCTAGGACGTATAGGAAAGGAATTTTGGAGACACTTTCTGAATCTAGGTGGGTTAGTGGGGCCTCAGCGCTGCCTGCAGGCGTGCTGACGTCAGGCGTGCTGACGTCAGGCGTGCTGACGTCAGGCGTGCTGACGTCAGGTGTGCTGACGTCAGGTGTGGCTGCCTTAGAGGCAAAGACTGCTAAGATATGTGTTGATAGTAGACAGTTCTCTCCCACCGGTTAAACCTGCTGCTCCGGCCGTCTTCGCTTCTCTTGTTGAAGACATGGCTGCAAGGCCTAACGGCATCCACTTTTAGGATGTATTTAGAATGTAGCCACATCGGCCGGGTTGCACTCGCTCGCTCTCTCTCTCCGTTTATACTCCATCCATCTGTATTAGACGATAGATGGATGGAGACTTTATTACCCCCCCCGAGGGCAAATGGAGTTTTTACAGCAGCTCCACAGGGAGACATTCTAACGGTGACAAACTGTATAATAAGACATCTTATAAACATGTATAAACAAATATACATGCCTATATAGATAAAATACTATATTTATAAATACAAATATGTATACACATATTTACACATACAGTGTATAAACATATATTTATGTACTCACATGCCTTATATATGTATATATACGTATATACATACACATATATATGTATGTATGTATGTGAACTTTCTATAATGGTTATATAGTCAATATGACAGTGATTTCCTTATAAGTACATAAACATATGTACTTATACTACATAGATACTGCCATTACAGCACAGCAGTCAATAATAAGTAAATCCATATACACCTAGAAAGGCACTCAGGCTAAATTCTGGACCAAAGGTCGACTCTTGGACTTTCAGGTGGATTTTCTACATCCTGACCCACCGGTTGGTGGGATTTACATCAATTTGTCTCCTTTCTGCAGGGCAGTGTGGATTTTAAAGCAGGTTTATTTGTACTTCAAAAGACAATCACAGAGGAAAACTATAAGGTATTTCAGAAAAAACATAAAAATAATCAAGTGATTTATCTGACTCGTGTTTTTCTCTCAGAGAAGCTCCTTCCTTTCTCCTCCTTCTCCATCCAGCTCGCTCCCCTAATACGGCCCCCTGAACGCTGGTGAGGAGAGGGAGGACCTTCCCTTCAATTCTTACTTACTGAAATTCAAAAACATAACATCCATCATCTGCCCTGGTTTTATTTCCATGTTTTGGGATCAGTTGATCACATTTTTGGGTAGAAACCTGCCGTGAGTGAAACAAACTGCAGAAAAACAGAAAACAGACACTTGGGAAAACAGTTATTATCAGTTCTGGTAAACAGATGATCAGAGGTGAGTCCAGGTGAGCACTTAAAGCAGCACCAACACCTATAGCTGTGTGATTAGTGGCGTGCGGTCGGTGTTGTTGCTCTAGGTGGGTGCAGTCTGTCTAGTTCGGCTCTATTGTGCAAAATGCATCATTAAATATCCCAGAATGATAAAATGAGAACAAAGAATCATTACGGTGGTTCTGTTGAACACACCTTACCTAGATGAGATCTATGGACAAACAAAGAGGTAGAGAACACCTTTAACACTTTACACTTTATATTAGGGTCGCGTCTCTCATCAGATTTGAACATTAATTTAATGATTAGAAATCATTTTTTAGCACTTTTACACACGTTTTTTTCAAACGCACCTACATTAATTAAGACTGATAAATGACCTTCATTATATCAGTCAAAGTTTATTTATATAGCAGGTTTACCAAAGCGCTGAATAATCCATCCATTTCTGCCCATCACCAATTTGGGCGGAAATGGAATCACGGTCACACAGTAAAGTCGATTACCTGCCTGGAATACATTCCTTTGAGTTTGAATTATGACGTCACATGTTTGTGTGTCTCGTATCTGTGCAGCTGCTGAAAACACAGTCCTCTTAAAGCAGCAGGTGTGTGTTTGTGGTGAAGGGATTACTCGCTGTTAAGCCGCTGTTTCCTATTCTGTTGAAGGGTGCAGCCAATAGACCTGTTGATGCGCTCCACCCACGTCTGCTGCGTGTGCTGGAGAACACACACACACACACACACACACACACACACACACACACACACACACACACACAAAGTAACATCAACCGTGTCAGGCTCCGGGGTTACCGTCCTCCCTCACCTTTTTAAAACCGCCCTTTGTCTTTTTGCTTGTTGGTGTCACCAGAAAGGTCAGACGCACCAGAACCTGTCGATGTTGAGGCTCGCGGCGAGAGGCGGGAGACACGGGGAGGCTGTGGTTGTTGAGGAGGTGTAACAGGTGCGACTTCATCAGAATAATGAGCGTCTCCAGAAAAACCTGCGCTCAAAGAGCGAAGGACAACACACTAATTTTCATCCCAAGGCCATACACTACAAAAGTAGTAAAAATGAAAATGGAAAATTTCGAAACGTCAAGAGGCATAACTATACGTCATGGGTAATGTACACTCATCAGCCGTAACATTAAAACCACTGACAGGTGAAGTCAGAAACAATGTTGATTATCTCGTTACGGTGTCAGTGGGTGGAGTATAAAGGAGGGATTGTGGGTAGAACACGATCCCTCCGTTCTACCCACTCATACCGCCTCCTCCTTCCCCGGACTAAGCTCAGCACCATGGGTGATCGGGCCTTCTGTTCTGCTGCCCCTCGTCTGTGGAATGCCCACCCTGACCATCTCAGGGCTCCACAGACGACTGACACATTTAAAAAAGGACTTAAAACTTTCCTTTTTAGCAGAACCTATAACTTTAATTAACATTGCTGCTTTTTGGTCAGGCTTTTATATAGTTATTATTTTATTTTTTTATTGATGCTTTTATCTGCTTTTACTTTGTAGCACTTTGAGATTTGATGCAAATGTAAAGTGCATTATAAATTAAATGTGTTATTATTATTATTATTATTATTATAATAGGCAGCAACTGAACATTTTGTCCTCAAAACCGATGTGTTGGAAGCTGGGAAAATAGGCGAAAGTAAGAAGATGTGATCGTTGTGACGGTTAGGTCTCCGAGTCATGGCATCTCCAGAACTGCAGGTCTTGTTGGTCGTTCCTGGTCTGCCATGGTTATTATCAACCAACCATCTAAGGAGGGGCAACTGGCGACCAAGGCTCATTCATGCTTTGAGACCAGCCACTTTGTTGGTTTCAATGAGCTTTGCATGACAGAGCTGTTTAAGCAGCGCAAGAAGCGTCTATGAGCCAGTTTGGAGGTGGTTTTAATGTTATGGCTGATTGTAGCATAAAGCAGCCACCATATAGCGATCAATGTGTCTGTAATGAGAAGGTAAAGTGAGGGAACAGTAAAGTTTGGCGTAGCAGCAACAGCCGGACCAGGTCCAGCGTAAATATGATACAATCCATAATTTCACCTACACGTTCAGAACTTTGTTGTCTCAGAACAGATGATCATATGATGCTCATTGATGGACCTCACGCCGATGAGTCATGCTTAACCACATCAAAGCGCACGTGCGAGACGTTTCGGCCTGGAGCGAGACACACGGGTGACTTTTCAATTATGAATTTGAACCACGGGAGCTCGTAGCCGAATGATGACTCAGCATTATTTAATCAAACGGTCGTTCACCTTCAACGAAAGAAGTCAAATCTAAAGACTATTATATAGTGTTTGTTCATAATAATTTACTTCCTGCTCTTCACTCATTGTCTGTCGACGTTCTTGAATATATCTAGTATTTAAATGCTTACTGCTGAGTCTGAAAACATTTTTATTTTTTTGAGAATCGGCCATTTATCCACCTAACTCATAATGATGCCTCCTTTGTTGAACTGACCCGCCTCTGATTGGGGATAGAAATGACATCTGGAAGAACGCCATGTCTGATTGGGGTCATGCCATCTGTATACTGGAAGCTTGACAGCCCACCAGACAAATCAAAAAATGTCGACTATGAAAAAAATCTCACTTTAACTGTTTTTCTAAACACGCCCATAATTTAGCTAATCTGCCTACTTTGTAGTATTTTTTGGCTGTGCACAGTGTTAGATTTTAATAAAAACATAGATTTGCATCACAATCAAATGCTTTACCGTGTGCATGTCGCCCCCTCTAGTGGACATAAGTGGTATCACGCAGCCAAAATCCCACTCTGGGTGTCAAAATCTTATTTTGGCAAATATTTTTGGGCACATTTAGTTACCTAGTTGTTGCTAAATGGAAAATCCACCTGATCCTTTCCCACTAAAACTGTAGAATAACATCATCTTTATATTTATGATTTTATAGCCCTTTTTTTATCTTAAAAAAAAAGAATAAATAAATAAATAAATCGTGCGTGGATAGGAATATTGTTTTTTTTTTTGTGTGTGTGTGTTTTGTGTTAATAGCAACAAGTAAAATGTTACTAACACATAAAATACATTATTTTAGGTCTTTTTTTGTTCATAGGCACATGTATGCCTCATAGTTTTGGAGCTGTTTTAAATTAATTTTGTGTTTTTTAATTCAGGCGAGGCTTAACTTACAATAACCAATTTGCGAGTGGAGACACTAATAGAGGTAAGGTCAATTTTACATGAACCGATATCTTTTTATCTCCTTGGTCGTCATTCAAACAACGTCCTACCCAAGGCTGAACTTATCTTCTGATCAGCTTTATGAAGCGCTGGACTTCCTGTCGGGATAATGTTTCCCTTCGATCCAAACACAAAACCGTTCCTACAACGTAAATTTCACAACTCCCTTTCTGATTGACCGGCGCTCCCCGGCGGTTGCGTCCTTCCTGATAGTGAAAGTCCGACTCTGTGATGATGAAGGGTTTGTTTTCACGGTTCTCACCAGGCTCTCGCCTCTGTTTACACTACTTGTATCCAGTGTTTTCCCTGAAAGTGGGATGGAAAGGTCCCCCGCCCGGGTGCAGAGAACATCTAATTGAGCCCGCAGGGAGAAAACTCCCTCGCCGCCTGGTTTTCCAGCCCTTAGTTTAAAGTTTATAGAGGTGACTATAACAGCAGGTTAACGCACACAAGTGCCGTCCAAAGGTCAACGCTCCTGTCTCCTCCTGCGCCAATACCCCCCAAGCTCCGCCCACCTGAGTCCTCGCAGCACATCTGCTCACGGATGTAGGTTGCTAAGATTGGATGACATCATCGGGTCGCGTATTTGAGGGTCGGGATCAAACGTTCATTCTCACGTGACCTCACACATTGTATTGACTAGAATAACCAAACTTGATAGAAATACCCATCAGCCAAAACATTATAACCAGCGCCCTTATGTTGGTTTTGTTTGCAACTCTGATCTGCTGTGTGTTCTTGACACCTTTCTGTCAGAACCAGCAGGAACTGTTTTAGAAGCGTGTGCTACAGACGGTCCTCTATTCCAATGTGGCCTTAGCTCACCGCGTGCTTCTGTGAGCCTCGGGCACCTAAGACACTGTCACCGTTTCACCACTTTTCCTACTTCTGACCAGTGCAGACTGGGAACACTCAACAAGACCTGCAGTTCTGAAGATGCTCTGATCCGGTCTTCAAGACTGTCTGAGTCCTTCAGATTCTTATGCCAGCCCATTTTTCCTGCTTCCAACTCATCAACTTCGGCATAAAAATATTCACTTGCGGCCTGATTTATCCCACCTGTAAGGAGATAGTCAGTGCCGTTCTAACTTCACCTTCCAGTGGTTCTAATATTATGGCTGATCGGTGTTTATTTTGAATCCATTAATATTTTGTTTTTTTTATTTATTACATGACATTTATCTGGCTTTCATATCGACACATGCTGATCAAATACATTTCATAAACGCTTTTTAATTCAATTTAGAATGAAATAAAGTCAAGTTAAACTCTAAATCAATTTACAATAGATTCAAATCATGTATAAATAAATAATTAGATTTAAATCAATCAAATTTGAAATTATATACGATTATACGACGATTTGGTATTGAAATTGAAATTGGATCCGACTGAAGGTGTAGTAGCAGTATAATAATAATCCTGCCGCTGAGGTGCTAATGCTGCCGCCATCCGTTAGCGATGTGACAACTGTCAGAGGTGTGTGTCTGTGTCAGAGGTGTGTGTCTGTGTCAGAGGTGTGTGTCTGTGTCAGAGGTGTGTGTCCGTGTCAGAGGTGTGTGTCCGTGTCAGAGGTGTGTGTCCGTGTCAGAGGTGTGTGTCCGTGTCAGAGGTGTGTGTCTGTGTCAGAGGTGTGTGTCTGTGTCAGAGGTGTGTGTCTGTGTCAGAGGTGTGTGTCTGTGTCAGAGGTGTGTGTCTGTGTCAGAGGTGTGTGTCCGTGTCAGAGGTGTGTGTCCGTGTCAGAGGTGTGTGTCCGTGTCAGAGGTGTGTGTCCGTGTCAGAGGTGTGTGTCCGTGTCAGAGGTGTGTGTCCGTGTCAGAGGTGTGTGCCTGTGTCAGAGGTGTGTGTCTGTGTCAGAGGTGTGTGTCTGTGTCAGAGGTGTGTGTCTGTGTCAGTGGTGTGTGTCTGTGTCAGAGGTGTGTGCCTGTGTCAGAGGTGTGTGTCCGTGTCAGAGGTGTGTGTCTGTGTCAGAGGTGTGTGTCTGTGTCAGAGGTGTGTGTCCGTGTCAGAGGTGTGTGTCCGTGTCAGAGGTGTGTGTCCGTGTCAGAGGTGTGTGTCCGTGTCAGAGGTGTGTGTCTGTGTCAGAGGTGTGTGTTTGTGTGTGACAGGCGTGTGACGGAAGAAGCTGCAGCAAAAGCATGTTGAAAATCCAGCTAATGTAATGAATCGTTGGAATAATCTGACAGATCCTGTGTCTGGTGGGGGGATTACTGTGATCCCTCTCGGCTCTGAGTGCTGACGGCAGTAGACGGTGTGAGGGTGTTGACCCCCGTCCCTGCTGGACGACTCTCAGAGTTGTCTGGTTGGCTGTTGGAACCAGTGGGGCCACCATCACCTGATGGTGCCCCGAAGTCCAGTCATCACCTCTAGTGCGGGAGGGGGGGCCGCATCCAGCTTGTGCAACTTTTACTGCTGGCTGAAGAGGTGAAGGATTACTGAGGTAAAGGTGTTTGCCACACGTGGCTTCGAAGTAAAAAGCAGGTTCTAGGGAATCTTACCGTCTGCTATCGGTCAGTCCTATCAGTTACAGGCTATACGATCCTGGAGGAGGTTCTTCTGCGGGTCGCTCTGTGTTTATGGTCATGTTGAGAGTTCAAGGGTCATTTTGTTTTGCTGTAAACCTGTCTACTGCAGCTTTGACCTTCACCTTTTGTTTTTAACGTGGTCATAGATTGGAAAGAGTTTCCGTGAGCGTGTCTTGTATGTATATAAACGTATATATCCCCTCATATACATGTCAGGTGTCTCTCCTTAGACCCCCTCACTGGGGTGGACCACATGACGAGATGATCAATGTTATTCCTCTCATCTGCTAGTGGTTATAATGTTGTGGCTGATCAGCGGATACTGTAAAATCATCCAATGCATATTAGCCATATTCTGCAGTTTTGGGGTTTTGAATCTTACACTAATCAGATTTCATTTCATCATTTTCAACTCTTGGAGCCACGTTGACCTTCGATCGGTTGCACATTTCCGCCACTAGGGGGAGCTTTATCTCCAAACCATTTCAGGCCATGATTTCTCAACCATTGATCCGATTCCGTCCAAATATGGTGCATCTGAATCGACTGGAGGAGATCCATCTTTCACACTTATCATATTTAACTCTAGTAGTTTATATTTTACTCACTATGACAGCTATTCTATGAAA
This sequence comes from Lophius americanus, assembly GCA_037951165.1. NCBI lineage: Eukaryota > Metazoa > Chordata > Actinopteri > Lophiiformes > Lophiidae > Lophius > Lophius americanus. The sequence continues at coordinate 120,721 of JBBDHG010000100.1, forward strand.
AACGCTGTTTATCCTTACCACTTATTATCCGTTTGTTTGAGATCTTTAACGGCTCACATTTAATTTGAGGAGTAAAATCAGGGGGATTGCTTGTACAACGCAGGGGATTTGGGCTTTTTTTGGGGGGGATATACTCTCTCAGTCTGGGGCGACACGTGGGCTTGGTTTTAACACAGGTGGGTCATTTTCTCTCTACTTGTGTACAAAACAATATACATAACTTTAAGTTCACTAAAGGTATTTAAGATTATGTCAAACACTGATGACTACAGAAGAGTCTTCCTCAGAGGAAGACGAGGGGTTACTGATATTATTAGGCAGACATGACTCCGACTGTAAAGCCTCTCTTCCTCAGACTCCCTTTTAACAGGTTTGACAATCATACAGGGAGTTTTTTTTCCAAAGAGAGCATTTTGAGTCATCGGGTCAAAACTTCTGGACTTTGTCATATTCAAAAGTTAATAAATTGCAACAAAAAAAAAGACAAGTGATGCAATTTGTTTGTTTTTTTTCCCTTTACATGCTGTGTCCCTAATTGTGACACGCTGTTTCCAAAGCCAACCTCTCCCAGAGGCACCTGTGCCGCCGCCACCCAGGAAGTGGAATGACACAGGAGAACCAGCCCACACCAGTGTGTCATTTCACATATCTGTGGGCGTGCCTGGCTTCATTGTGAAAGCCCTGTTGACTGAACCGACTCCCCCCGAAACACACACACACACACACACACACACACACATACACACACTCTCACACTCATAGATGAGGCAGTCTGTTTGCACTGCTGAATGCCGCGCTTCTACCGTCATCGTTGAGGTTGTCCTTCCACATTCTTCCTCATCGGCGTCATAATAACCTGACAATAACTTTGATTTTAGCTGTGATGTGAGTGAGAGAGAGAAATAAAGTCAAAGAAAGACAGGGAGATAGAGAAAGAGAGAGACATAGAGTCATAGAGAGAGAGAGAGAGAGAGACGGATAGAAAGAGACAGAGAGAGAGAGACAGACAGACAGATGGAGAGAGAGACATAAGGAGAGACACAGACACAGAGAGAGAGGGACAGAGAGAGACAGGGAGAGACAGAGAAAGAGAGATACAAATGGAGAGAGAGAGACAGACAGTAGGAGAGAGAGAGCGACACAGACGGAGAGAGAGACAGAGAGACCGATAGAAAGAGAGAGAGCCAGACGGGGGGAGAGAGAGAGACAGAGAGACAGATAGAGAGACAGACGGAGAGAGAGACAAATAGAAAGACAGGGAGAAACAGAGTGAGACAGAGACAGATAGAGAGAAGATAGAGAGACAGACGGAGAGAGAGACTATTTTTTTTATTGCTGAGCCGCAGATTTTTTCCAGTAAAATAATATTTCTTGTTGGATTCACATTAAAGTCGGGCTTTCCCTTTGAATGGGGATTGTTACAAAACCGCTTGCGGTTCTCTTTTTCCGTGACCGATTTACATGAGAGATGTGTCACATGGATCATAATTTATGTTTATTTCAACAGCTGCGGTTCCACAGTGTCAAACCAAATGATTAATTCAGATTCCTCCAGTTTTCTCGCTGAAGTACATAATTATATTGTAGAAAAGAATCAGATAACAATATCAGTGCCTGAATATAATATCCCTGAAATGATGGACTCTGCCAACATATACTTCGGACACTAGGGGGCGCTTCACCTCTAAAAGTTTCTGGGCCATCATTTCTTAATCAACAGGGTTCAGTTTAGTCCAAATGTGTTACATAAGATTTAACTCTAGGATATATATCTTGTCTATATCATATTTTAACTCAAGTAGTTCGTATTTTTTTTATGATAAATACTTTTTCTGGCTTATCTTCGTTAGCATTGGTCCGATTCATCTAAAACTTGTTGCTTATAAATCGACTCGATGAGATCTATATTTTATATATCGTATTTGAGTCTAAAAGTCCATGCTTTACTCACCAGGGGGAGCGTCTCCTGTTTTTTTCTTTTTCTTTTTTACGAAGAACACCGTCTTTCTGGACATTACTTCACATTTCGTTTGAGGAGTGAAATCAGGGGGATTGCTTGTACAACCCAGGGGATTTGAGGGCTTTTCGGGGGGGATACACCCTAGCTGTCGGGGGCGATCGCGAATGACTAGTTGAAACCCGGTGAAATAAGTGATGTTGTTCAAGCTGTGGGCGCATTATAGATATTATAATCTAAATTCTAGGAAAAAGCCTGAAACACTGATGAATGCCACTTAACAAAACATGAATAGAAATCCTCTTCTTTCCATTTTGTTCCCTCTACAGTTTGGTTTTTCAGAGAACCCCCCCGCCCTCATGCCCACCCAGGCCTGATATCAAACTCCAGAGGAATAAAAACATATTTTTCTTCTGTGGGAGGCGACCAAAAACAAAAAAAAAACTTTTTCTCTTCTAACTTCATGGCTAATGCTAAGAATGCTAGGACTAAAAAAATGAGACATACAATCTTCCTCATGTAATACTGATCTGGATCTAAGTTGTTTTTGCGTTGGATCCAGAGAAAACCTCTGTTTGAACCATGACACTGGATCCACTATGTAATAATCAGTGGGTGTGCTGCTGACTTCCCACATGCCCTGTTGCCTAATCATCGACAGCATGACTATTTACGCCATTAGAGACGACGTCCTGTGACCTCAGATGAAACACGCGTGCCCAAACACAAGACGCTTCTCCAGCTGAGATGGTAAAGGTCATCTTCTCCCCCCACAGTGGATCCCATCACCACAGACTGACAAGACTGGACTTCCTCCAGAGGAACTCCAGTCTTTTTTATTCTTAAAACGCTGCTGAAGTCATACCAGGCTGAAAAACAGGTTGACCTCCCGTTCCGCCGGTCTTAATGGGTGCCAGGTCATATGGAGAGTTGGCGGTACAACCTGTTTTGGTGCAAACACACTTTCCTCATCCAGATTCTACGCCTGCAGCACAGCGGCTGTGAATGTTGTTTGATAGCAGGTTTTCACATTTCGTTCACATCGGATCTGATAGTGCGTGAAATCCTCTCTGCTTATCTGAGCCGCTGCAGAAATGTCCACAAACACACACACACCCACGCAGGCACGCACGCACACACACAGACACGCGTACACAAACACACACACACACATGCACACACACGCACACACACACACACACAGACACGCGTACACAAACACACGCACGCACACTCACACCCACACGTACGCAGACACATGCCCACACACACCTACACAGTCTGTGAGTTGGACCTGAGTTTGAGGGGTGTTGCTGCCACCTGGCGGCTTGTTGCTGATTTTGCAAATAAAAGTCCAGGTACTTTTGGTTTTTGTCTTTTTTTTAAAAACACAAAAGTATTTCTTCAACTTTTTACTTGAATTTTTCTTTATAAATATACATTTATTATATTATTAGTATTATCATAATTTTTTTTATCAATGTACATTATTATTGTATTTTATTAGAACTATGAGTATTATTATAACATTTTATTTATAAATTTAATTATTAGTATTATAATTATTAGCATTATCATAAAATTATAAATATAAATTTATAATGGTTATTATTGATTTTTTTCTTAATTAAAATGTATTATAATTATTCTTGTTATTATTACCCATTCTTTATAAATGTAAATTTATTATAATTATTAGTATTATTTAAAAAATTATAAATGTAAATTTATTATAATTATTAGTGTTATTATGACATTGTTTTTAAAATACATTTACATTCATTATGATTATTAGTATTATTATAACGCACAGATTATAAAGTATAAAATGTAAGATAAAGATTAAACTTACTTGATTCTTACTGTCACTTCGTTTCTTTTTGGATCTTCCGGCGTCTGATCGTCTCCTGTTACCATCCAGTCACCTGTTGGCGTAGATACCTGTTGTCACAAAATGAACGGTTCCGTTCCCTCTCCGTAGGTGATCACCTGCTTCGGCCTGTCCGTGCTGTCCTGCCGCTACGTGGGCTTCGCCGTGGTCGCCCTGATGGTGGAGATAAACTCCGTGTTCCTGCACTTCCGGCAGATGCTGCGCATGGCCAGCATCGCCCAGGGAACCCTGTACCGCGTCAACAGCATGATCAACCTGGGCACCTACGTGGCTTTCCGGATCAACACGCTGGCCTGGATGACCCGCTGGCTGGTGCTGAACAGGGACAAGGTGCCGCTCCTGAGCTACACGCTGGGCAGCGTGGGGATGGCCATCATGACGGCCATGAACATCGTCCTGTTCTACCGGCTGCTCCGGAGCGACTTTTTGAAAAGCAGCACCCGGGAGACCAAGAAGGAGAAGGAGACATAGAGAAGAGGAGGAGACGGGAGGGGAGAGATGAAGGATCGGAATCATATACACACTCGTTACTGTACGCTAACATCCTGTCGCTGGCGGAGGTTTGGTAGATTCGGTAGAAACCGTAAAAGATCTTTCATTATGTCGTGAGAATAGTCCTTTTTTTGTTCAGAAACAATATATACCTACTATTACTACATGTCGATTTTGGAAATGATGTACCACAGAGTGATGAACCGGTGGAATCCAAAGCCTCCAGCTGAAACCACGGAGGAGACGGCGCCTGCTACCTCACAAAAGCTTGTATTGATTATTTACCTCTCTCGTTCGCAAGCTTTAATGGCAAAGTTTGGCAGGTTCTTTGCTATTACACAAGAAAATATAAGGATATGAAATATATTTAAAGAGTATACAGTATTTTTTTTTTTTTTTTGAAGAGGAGGGATAATCTTGAAACACCAGTCCAGACTAAAGGAGAGAATGAGGCAATACAATTAACAAATACATATGAAATACTGTGTGACATTTAAGTAATATACACCTGACTTTGAAAGCAAATCATCATAATATTTGGTAGGTGATCAATTGTTGCTATTTTACATCATGCCAAATTGTATTAATAGCTAAGAATTTATATCCATGAACAATAAATGTCTTTATTATTACACTGTTATTACTTTATAATTACATTATTATACAATATAACCCCGATTATCTGAACAGCCTAGAGTGTTGTCTGCGTAGACCAGATAATTCTAACTCACTTTTCTCTGAATCAGTGTCCTGCAGCAGTCGGACGTTGAAGCGAGTCGTTCGACTCAGTTAAAAAAACAAAAAAACTTTATTATCTATAAAAACAAAACAAGCTCAGCGACAGTAAATGGTGCTGCATCACAAACTAAGAGGAATGTTTCCATGGTTTGTGTGTTTCTGTAATATTCTCCAGTCTCAGAGAAGCTGTTCTTCGTTCGGCCGCTGGAGGGCAGCAAAGTCCTGAGCGCGACCTCAGAGATCTCATCACAGAGGGTCAGGATCTCAGGAGGACATATCTAATTCTGACTTCAATCTAAGAGTTCTGTGTTTAGCCAGAGATATGAATTTATTCTCAGAAGTCTGACTTTAAAATCCTGGATGATTCTGTCTCTATTCTCAGATTTCTGACATTGATGACAAGATGGTTCAGGCTTTATTCACAGAATACTCAAATAAAAGTTGAAATAAGTCAGTAGAATTGTCCATGGAAACATCTGATGTCATTGATGTTTAATGTCGTTGCGTTCTGTGTATATTCTTTGATTTTTTTGGGGGGGGGGATTATGTATATTTGTCATTTATTTGTGCTACTAAGAAGTTCTAGATTAAACCCAGCAGAGCGCTCGATGACTTCCCTGTTGTGAAACAGTCAACTGAAATAAATGATAAAATGAAGTATTCAGAATCAGCTGTGTTGAGATTCACCAAAGACACGGTACTGTTTGGGAAAAAGAAGCTCAAGTTTGTATTTTTTTGTATTTTTTATAATAATTCAGATTCCATTTAGAATCTGAATTATTTGCCTTTTTTTTTTCTATAACATTCGAAGGCAGCTTAACATTTTTGGGCTGTAGTGAAGACGACTTGTGACGATTGAAGGTCTTTCTAAAGACAAGAAAAAAAGCTTCTATTTGTGAATGTGTTGAGATGATGTTAGAATAATAGATGTATGATTTGTCCAGTTGAGGAGTCGTGATGAAAAATAAAAAAATGGTGTCATATTTTATAACAGCCGACGGATCCCACCAGCTTTGTTGCCTTGATTGTTCATTTTCTAAACTTTTGTCTTTTTCTTTTTTTTGTTTTTGTCGTTGTTCTTGTAATCGGTGAAATCGTTTCCACTGAACAGCAGCGGAGATTCGCTGCGAAGGACGTGGAACTCTGATAATTGGGTGGAAAACGTGGAAAACTGAAGCCGCTGAGACCCTCTATGGTCACGAAATCAAAAAAAGAAAACAAAATCAGCATCAAACTGTCACATTTCACAACAAGTTGTTGCTTTACGTGTAAATATGACAGTTTTATTTTTTCTTGTTTTGGAAGAGATGGTTTTTTGTAATTGAAACAATTTATATGTTTGTTTAATAACATTATTTGTTTGACGTGAAAATAAAGATCAGTGGAAAGAAAAAAGTTTGGGTGTTTTTTTTTCTTCATTTCACTGTTTAAAGTCCCGATGAATATTACACAGCAAGAAACTTTATGAATAAATATTATTTAAACCTTTCTCAAGAAATGTTCATGGGGGCCTGATGTCATAATGAAACATCTGTATAAACTATTTCACCATATAAACCTGGACTGCTTCACTGTATAAACCTGGACTATTTCACTATATAAACCTGAACTATTTCACTATATAAACCTGAACTATTTCACCATATAAACCTGGACTGTTTCACCATATAAACATGCGCTAATTCACTGTATAAACCTGGAAAGTTTCACCGGATGAACCTGGACTGCAGCCCCCATCCCCAGCCCCCTCCACTCCCCTCCAGCTATGAAAAAAGAAACTGAAATTAAGTGATTTGACTGAAAAGTGGTTGATTTTAAATGATTCCAACATATTTTCGCGCTTTTTGATATTAATCCAGTGAATTTTCCTGATTTCCTCCAATCAGATTTTTCTCTCGTGCGCTGATCTCGCATCTTCTCGCGAGACTCCCGTCCTTCGGCTGTCAGCAGCATCCTGATGCTTCAGTCTGTCGGCTGACACGGAGGAGATGTGCGCATCTACAAAACGGACTGCGCAGCTTCTCGGTGGATTTCTGATCAGATATCCATCATTTCACAAATGATGCGGATATTACGCTAAGAAGCGTTTTGTGTTTTTTTTCCAAGGAAGAGGAGCCAGCGGCCATGCGTGCGTTTTTCCGCACCTCCCCGGTCTCCGGTCTAACGGCGTCACATGCAGCTGAGAAGGACTTTACCAACATTTCTTTGGCTGAATGCCGACAGGATCTGGAGCAGCTCTGGAGGCCAGCATGCACGGGACGGAGGACCTCCTTCTAATAAACCATATTTATTCAATTTTGGCACCTAAGATAAATCTAAAGGTAAGCAGAGATCTTTGAATCTGATGACTCCCTATTAAAAAAGGTTTTATTTTCATCAATACCTTATTTATAGCTCCCACGTGACCTCAATACACAACCTCCCACCTTCTTCCTGAACCTGATGGCATCATGTTCTCAGCAGCAGAGTTAGCAGATCTATGCAGTGTGAATTTAGACACACACTGATGCGGCCATTCTTCTCCTCCCCTCCAGTCCTCCAGCCATGGCTGATGAGAGCAGCCTGTCCCGGCAGATAGGGAGTGTGGAGAGGAGCCTGGTGTTCCTCAGGCAGGAGCACCTCACTTTACTCCACGGCCTCCACCTGGAGATCCTCTCCCTACAGAAACGATGCTCAGGTGAGGGCTGTTCTCTCTCTGTGTGTGTGTGTGTGTGTGTGACCCTTAAATTGAGGAAGGTATTTAAAATAACTATTCCTCTGTGTGATAAGAGGGTAACCTTCACTATTACTCGAGAGAAATGCGTCAATCAGCCACAACATTACTACCAGCCACTGGTTATAATGTTATGGCTGATCAGTGTTAATGGATTCTAGAGGAATGTAATACTTTGATGTTTCTTTGTTTGGGTGGGTGTCTGTAAAATTATTTCAATAGAAAACATCAGTGTTGTTCAGACACTCCATCAACCACAACATTAGAACCGGTAACCGGCACTAATGTTGTAGCTGTTTCCTGTATACCTGCTGTTTTCTGTTCATTTTAGCTTTTGGTCGGTAAAATGTAAACGACTATTTATATAGTCCAAAATCAGAACCTCAGAACCATGTTGTGAATTCTGTGTTAAAGATTAACTAATCATTGCAGCTCAATAAGCTCAAATTTCATTCCGTGTATCGTGTCTCTTCACTCTTCTTTTTTTTTTTAACTGCCCTATTCAATTTGCCCCAACACCTTTCATTTACCCCCTACCGATGATTTCTTATTAAACGCTCAATATGTGCACATAGGCTTCACTGTTCGCCTACTTTGTACCTGCTCCATCAATCAATGCCAGACGCCGACTACATGGTGATGTCATGCTACAATTCCTGGAGATTACATCATTTCCTGTTAAGAGGGCTGCACATTTAATGAAGCATGGATCAACCATCATGGATATCAGTTCTCCGAGATTGTATTAAATGAGCTGTGGGTGAGTGTGCGAGGGTGTGTGTGTGTGTGTGTGTGGAAGGATTACATATTGGTCTGAAGGGGAAGCCTTAAAGTTTAGTTTAAAATCATGACCATGATCATGAAGGTTGGTTCTCAGTTCAGGCCTTTAACACTCTAGGTCCAACATCCAGAGAGTTATAAACTCAACTTTGAATGATATGCTGGGATGTTGTATAGTGATACACACAATACTGAGTTAGCAGAGTTCATTGAGGAAAAAAGACACTTGCATGCCCCCACACACACACACATACCGGACTCGCGCACACACACACACACACACACACACACACACACACACACACACACACACACACACACACGGCTGATATCCATCATGGTTAAGCCATGGATCCCATAGCTTTGGTAATCCATGAGAGCAGATCTGTGTTTAACCCTGGAGAGAGAAGCAGGGGGAAGGTCGTATGTGTGTGTGTGTGTGTGTGTGTGTGTGTGTGTGTGTGTGTGTGTGTGTGTGTGTGTGTGTGTGTGTGTGTGTGTGTGTGTGTGTGTGTGAGTCAAATCTGATGAGATGGCTCGTTGCACAGAGCACAACCCCCTCCATCACTTTGCTATATGAACACATCTGTTCAATAAAGCTGTGCTTGGTGGTTACCATGTGTGTTTGTGTGTGTGTGTGTGTGTGTGTGTGTGTGTGTGTGTGTGTGTGTGTGTGTGTGTGTGTGTGTGTGTGTGTGTGTGAGAGTGAGTGAGTGTGTGGCACAGAGACTGGCACACCCACTAGGAGGGTGTATATATTTTCTTTACAATTAATTTGTCCTATTATCTCCTCTGTCCGTCTCCATGGCGTCTCGTTTACAGTTTTTTTGTCCACATGGAAATTCCAGTCATGTTCGCCCGTTTGCGGCGTTGGTCTAAATCTGTTCGATATGTGCAAAATCTGTAGAAGGACCATACGGTCGATACTTTTTTTTTTTTACGTTATTATAACAATAATAATAATAATAATAATACATTTAATTTATAATGCACTTTACATTTGGATCAAATCTCAAAGTGCTGGTATATTAGAGTTAAGCTGCTTTTTCCCCTCATTGAAGCAAATAAACAAATTCCCTCCTCAGCACGAATGAGCATGAATTTAAAAACAGTTTTTTCTCTGCGTCTATACTTCAGCCTCTGGTCGGCGTCTTCCTCTGAGGGTTCTGTGGTACTGCCCACTCAGAGATGACAGGAGTGATACATCCTTAAAGCTTCCGACGATTTCAGATGAAATGTTCAGATGTCCGGAGACACGCCCCTGTGGATCTCCGTTATGAGATGGAAAATGGGATGGACTGATGAGCTGATGAAGAGTAGAAGCAGCAACCAGGGTTAAATACTGCAAAGCTTGACCGCCGATGTGGAGCATGCGTGGCGAGTGGCGACCAGCCTACGCCACCAGGTGTGGCCACACAGGAAGAGAGGGGTGGAGAGAGGAGGAGGGACCCATCAGGGGAAGGGCCCCCTAGGGTGATGAAGAACTGAAGGCTGGCTGAAGTAGAATAGTAGGATAGATGCTGCTGCCAGCTCTCTAATGCGTGGAAGGGTGCTGCAAGGTTGAGCTGACGATGCTGCCGTTAAAATATCGGCTCTTACCTTTTTTGACTGCTGCGCTCTCTTTCATCGTTCCAAAAGCGCCCCATCAGCAGAAAGACGCCGACGCTTCTGCTCAATCAATTTTCATCTTCTGCCTTTGAGTTTATTGTCTTAACATAGAAATCCGTTTGGTGTGTGTGTGTGTGTGTGTGTGTGTGTGTGTGTGTGTGTGTGTGTGTGTGTGTGTGTGTGTGTGTGTGTGTGTGGGATAAGCCAAGCCTAGAAAGCATTAAGCATTCTACACGCTGTAAGGTGCTGAGCTTCTTGTTTTTTTTATGTGGCTGGTGTTTCAGGTGATTTAGATCCAAACCCTGCCGATAAATTCACTTAATACGCGCCTCTGGTGGTCGAGAATGAGAATAATGACTGGAGAAAAGAGGAAGAAACACCCACAGGTCTCCCAATTTTGGGCGTCAGTTCAAGACTTAACCATAAATCAGTGAGAATCCGTAACATTCATTCATTCACGTCCTCTTCCTCATGTTCTTTCTTTCTCCTCTTCATCCGATTGAATGCGGCAGAAGATCTGTAGAACGATTAGAATTGTAATCCAAATTATTTCCAGACAATTCACATCTATTCCAACTAAGTGCAGCGCAGATAATGTACAATAAATAATGATTAAAGCACATTTATGTTCATCTTTCCGCTCATCAGTCAAAGGAAAGCTCTGAGGGTCATCAAGGTGTATTGTGGGTAAATTGAGAAGAACCTTAAAGTTCTTTTGGGTCAGCAGTGGCATTCTCCTCACCAATGGATGCCATTGTCTTTGAAATAGTGAAGCCATGACCTCTGACCTTTACTGAGTTGAGAGAGGCTTGCTCGTTATTGTTGGATGTTTTATTTGGATCGTCCTGAACGAGGCTTGGTCGTGTCCTTGGAGGAACTTTGTAAGGTCGACCTCTTCTGAGAAGGTCTTCCCCATTTTGGAGAGGCGTCTAACTGGATCTGTGGAGTTCCAGAACCGTAAGAATACACGAGTCATCGCACATATTCTGTCCAGCGGTCGAAAAATACCAATGTATCATGTCATTCAGGTTTATTCCAACATATGATCTGTGATGAGGAGCACGGACTCATCAGGGAGTTTTTTCTCATTGAAGGGGTCTCGGCGGCTGATGACTCTGCTGAGGCTGATGAAAGATGAAGTAGACGCGTCCGTGGGGACTGGGTGGAGAAGGGGAGGTGCAAAGTCTGCCAGCGTGGTATTGGCTGATGTGCACAGCTGATATCAGTCGATGCCCCCGACCGTGAAGCGAGTAATTGAGACTGAGGATGACAGAATGGAAGGGGCAGTAACTGTGACCCGAGTGTGAAAGGAGATAGTCTTCCTGACTGGAACTTCGTTAGATCTCTATTTTTAGATAAGCCTCATCATGTTGGTGTACTTTCTTCATCATCATTCATCTCTATCACAGGGATGTGGACTGTGTTAGTGAACTAGATTACCACGAGATACCTGCAGCGTTCACATACTGATATTATCGTCATCCTCATTTTTTAACGTTAATATTTCTCCATGGCTCATACTGAGAAGGAGGTAAAAGCAGATTCCACTAGATGGCGCCGTCCTCACTGTGTCATCATGAGGTCACATCAGGGGTCACTGAGAAGTAAGATATGCCAAATATGACATAAGTTTTTTTTAAATATTTACCTCCATACTATAACTCCTCCCTGCACTGCCAAAAAAAACCTGAAAAGGTTCCAGTCCGATAAACGTCAGTCTGGTGAGATGTTGAGTGTCCGGGTCTTGTTGTCTCTCTTTGTGTCTGCAGCTCCAGACAAATGGATGCAAAGAACATCCACTAATGCATGACATAAAAATAAAAAAACCTCTGAGTGTATCAGCATGCATTTCTCCCGAACAGGAACTACACAACACAAACACACAACCTGCTGGGGGAGTCGTTTATACAATGGAGGATGAGTGTGTGTGTGTGTGTGTGTGTGTGTGTGTGTGTGTGTGTGTGTGTGTGTGTGTGTGTGTGTGTGTGTGTCCCAGTGTGTGGTGACTTTAAACACATTTCATTTACAGCACGTGTTCTGATAAGTGTGGTCTGGATTGGACGGCCAGGACTTTTTATTTCAAGGACTTCAGCGAAGAAATGCTAATGATGCTAATATGTCTGACTAAAATTTACAGTAAAGGACTTTTATTTTATTTTTTTATGATGTCAGATTATTGGCCAAGTCTGTGAAAGATGGTCTTTGGTGCCAAGTTTGATGTGTAGGTTCATAAATGAGGTTCAGGGGTTCATGTCCCCTTTTGTCCACTAGCAGCATCAGACAGAAAAACGTCCCCGAGTATTTCTGCGTTTTTTCTTTCTCTTTCCCGTCTCTTTGATTCTCTTTCCTGTTTCTCTCTCCTCCTCAGAGTTGACCGGCGAGATGAATCTGAAGCCCCCAGGCAGAAACCAAATAGGTTTGTTAAATAAATGTCTTCATATTGTTTTTCAGGGACCTGTTTTTCCGACTCATCCACCTCCACCTCCACCTCCACCTCACGGAGCCTTACAGTGTAAAACATAAACTTTATTTACATTTTGGAGCCAAACAAATACAAAATTACATCAATAGACTCGTGGCGCTCCTCTTTGTGGAAAAGAGTTCACGTCTGTGTGGAGGGTCACGATCCAATGTCACGCTGTGTGTGTGTGAGGACAGCACGCCTCCACATATTTGGCTCACAGCTGACCTTCGCCGGACTGTTTGTGGGGCAGGGGCGCAGAGACGGGCACCATTTTGTCACAGCGAATTAGACACAGACCAGGGAGAGAGAGGTCTGAGAGTGGGGAAGGGGGGTGCGGGGGGGTCGTGCTCGGCTGCGCCTCTTAGCCATTAGACCCCATCTCGTTTTCCAGCCAGGACAGGCCATCCCAGATCCATCAATACAGCGCAGGCCTCTGTTCTCCTCCAACCCTGACAGATTGATCCCCCCCCCTCCTCTCCCGAACTGGTTTTTACCCTCGCGGTCCCCTGGGGGGGGGGGGGGGGGGGGTCCGGTTACTGGCTTTAGCTGAGAACCAGAGAGTGGTGGAGCCAGAGAGGTGAATGGAAAGAAAGGAAGTGATCACCTCCAGAGATGGAGGTTTTTAGGAAGTCCATGGAGATCATATCCGCCAGAGTCCAGTCGGCTCAGCCTGGGTGTGGTGATGGATGACAGCGAGCCTGGGAGGGGTCGCAACTCTGGGGATTAATACTGGAAGACAGCAGATTGTGGAAACTAAAAGACGGGCTACAAGAAAAGGAGTATTGAAAATAAAAAAAGATTGAATATGATGTAAGGGAAGTCCTGAATGATGTGGAAAAGAAGACTCCGTCATTTTAAAGCAGGTAAAACTATAGACCATAAAGTAACAGGAGGTACGAGATCAGCCTCAGACATGAAATCCTCTATCAATGCATGAAGCCCTTGATCACATTTCAGCCGGTTATGAGTCTCATGCTTCATCCTTTTCACCTCCGAACATTCCCGCTGACATTTTGGGTTTTCTCAAACCCAGCAATCCCGACCCAGTTCTGAGGGCGGAGGCACCGCTTCCGACGTCCGCGGATGCAATCTCTTTTTTCTCAGCCAGCCCCGAGGTTGCTACGCTAACATCCACACCTCCCTCACATCCACACCTCCCCTCTCCTCTGGGGAGGCCTTTCTGGTCTGTAAGAGAACAAATGTGTCTACAGGAGCAAAAAGAACAAAGAAGGTTTTTCAGAACCCGACCTTAGCAGAACGCCTGAAATAGATGAAACAGTAAACGCCTAGATAAGCTCTAGATGATATCATCGACTGTTTTTGTGAATAAATCATTCGGACCAGCCTCATGTCAGCGAGATAGAATCATTAATCAATGCGGTCCGGATAAGAAGAGATTCAATCATCGAGTCTTTGTTTTGGGAATTCTAGATCGATGACTATTTTTTATTTTATTTTGCAGTGCTGTTGTATAATGATCAGAAGATTTTAAAGTTTATTCTTTCTTTATCTCAATAATTGTTTTGGGCATGTTACAACATGACTTTACTGTGATCAGAATGAAGTGGGTCTCTTTATTTAGGACAGTTTCAGACAGATTCGTCCGATTCGATTCATGAGTTGTTGCCAGCCTCTAAATCTACCAAAAAAACTCCAACAAACTCTTCCAGTATCTTTAAAAAACTTTGGAGTCTTTTGTCTCTCTTTATCCTCTTGAGCCTCCCACTTCCACCTTTCTGCTCTGAGGTTGTGGATGACATCATCTGGAGGTTGTGGATGACATCATCTGGAGGTTGTCGATTAAATTATCCGGAGTTTGTGGATGACATCATCTGGAGGTTGTGGATTAAATCATCCGGAGGTTTTGGATGACATCATCTGGAGGTTGATGATGACATCATCTGGAGGTTGGTGATGACATCATCTGGAGGTTGATGATGACATCATCTGGAGGTTGATGATGACATCATCTGGAGGTTGATGATGACATCATCTGGAGGTTGATGATGACATCATCTGGAGATTGATGATGACATCATCTGGAGGTTGATGATGACATCATCTGGAGGTTGTGTCAGTCCATGAGGAGGAGGATTATTGCTGTAATCAGTTCTGCTGGAGGGGACACATTTATTATTGATGGAGTAAAATGTCGTCCACTCCAGTTCTGTCTGCAGCTACCCAAGCAGATGCTTGGTTACGGTGATGCATAGTGTGTATTAAACCGTGTGTATTAAGTAAGAGGTTATCGGATGTGGAAAAAAACATTTATATTGTTTTACCCCCGAAAAGTCTGGGATATTATGAAACCGTCGTTGCCACAACCGCGAATCCATCGTGATGGATAGACCTTTGTGTGAGGAAGAACTGGAGCGATTTTGGGAAAGGTCGGTTTTATGTTTTCAGCACTGGGGGGCGATTTATCTTTCTCAGCCATTGGTTCCATTCAGAACTTTCATGCGGACACGTATGTTTATGATTAAAACCTGCACCTTCTCTTTCTCAGAGTCACGGGAGGAAGAGGAACTCCTGGAGTCCAGGTGTTTGTACGTGGAGACCTGCATGGCGGAGCGGGAGTGCGCCTTAGGGGAGCTTCGTAAGGAGCTGAGCCTCAAGGGGGCTCTGGTCGGAGCCCTCAGAGCCACCCTCAAGGAAAAAGAGCGCCATTTCCTGGATGAGCTCAAACGCCGCAGTCACTGCTCCACCGTGCTGAACACGGAGCTGCAGAAACAGACGGAGGCGGCGGCCTACCTCTCCTTCCAGCTGCACGCCGCCAGGCAGAAACTGCACCAACAGCGGATGCAGCAGAGGCAGGGACTCCTCTCCAGAACCTGCAGTCAGGGGGCCCAGTATGACGCCGAGCCTTCAGGAGCCACCCCTTCCTCCCCCGTGGTTAAACCCAAGCGTAAGAGCGCCAGGGCATCTGCGAGGGCGGAGCGAGGCCGGGAGTGTGTGCCCATGGAGAAAGTGACGGGCCCGGCAGAACCCACAGCCATGCCGGACCCCGCGCTCTTCCTCCACCCTCGGAGGCACAGGGCCCGCTCCAGGCACACCGTGGCACAAAGACGGCCTCCACTGGGCGTGGACACGGAGGAAGAGGAGGACGGAGGAGGGGAGGCGCTGCCGGGGCCTCGGGATGAATCTGCTGGTCTGGTATCGTCGGCTGCAGCGCCCCCTGCTGCTGAGACCAAGGCAGATTAACAACTACTGTGGCCTGCTCTTCTCTCGGCAGGTTTTTCACTATTAATGCTGTTAGCCGTTCTTCTGCACCTTGACTGAATCCAATCTGAGACTGGTTCTAGCTCCGAAATGAAACAACGCTGACAATATCATGGACTGTCACGTTAAACCCGTCTTAGATGAAGATAAATGACGTGTTTACGTGGTCGTCACATGCTCAGTATTCAGCGGGGCCTTTCTTCACAGTAGCCCCCGTTTGAGTTGATGGTAACGGTGACGCCGTGACAGTTCCGCCCGTGAAGCTGCCTTTTTTTTTCCGGTGAACCAGGAGCCATGATGTGTCCTTCAGAGGTGAACGCAAATCAACCAAATGTGTGTTTGCAGGTGGAAAAAGTCTGCGTGGGTCCTCCATGTAAACAAACAAACAAATATTGGGGAAAGGTTTCCTGCAGCGATTTCATTTTTTATTTTTTTGTCTGAATTTTAGTTTATTAAGTGGATTATTAGAATTTGTACATTTTATATGTTTCCCACAGGAAACAAATCTTACCTAATTTACTGAAAGGTTAAAGGAAATAATGGATGATGTCACTTTATATGTTTAAAACACCATATATTAGTATTTCTAACAGCCGGCCGTCGCCAACTTTCAGGAAACTCTCTGAGGGGGAAAATCCACTTTGACAAAAATTCTGCCTGCTTTCAAAAGTAAACAAACTTGTGTGCAAAACTTTAACCACATGTGAACGCAGCAACTGTAATCAGGCTTCAACTAATGTCTCGTGCAAAACGAGATTAAAAAAATGGTATAAAGTAAAATGATCCCAAATTTAACTATGAAATGAAAGACTTATCCATAAATTATCTGTAAAGACTTATAATGCTCCTTTATCACCAAAATAGATGTTGTCCTCCCTAACAGCAAGGGTATATCCCCGAAAGCATCCCAATCCCCTGCATAGTACAAGAAATTATCCTGATTGAATCCATGTTCAATGTGAAGTTATTTCTGAAAAAACGTGTTTTTTTGTAGAAATAGCTCCACCTAGTGAATAAAATATTAACTATTAGAAATCTATACAAGATAGATCTCCTTGTGTCGATTCATATGCACCAAATATGGACTAAACCGGACCAACAGTTGAGAATGTCCGAAAAACAGAGTTTTTCATTATTTTTAAACTCCCCCTAGTGAGTAAAATCGGAACTTTTAGAGTACAATAGGATCGAGGCGACATGGATCTCATTGAGACGACTCAATATAATAGTTGACGTACTTTATCTCACACCATAGATCTATTGCAGAAATGTCATTTTTTTAAAAGCTTTATTTAAGCTTTAAAAATCATCGTCATCATCATCGTCATGTCCGACCAACGCCGGCGTTCCTCGCCAACATTAACATCAGAAGTTGTTTAACGTGTTCATGTTGTGCCAGAAAAGTCATGAACGGAACTGTCGGTTCTCTGACGCTTGTAGGTTTATTAATGTCTACATTTACAGATAATAAATAACATCTTAAACAAACCAAAAAAAAAGAAGAAGAAATTGACAAAAATAAACATCATGATAATTCATTTCTAGTTATTTTATGCTTATACAAAGAAACAGCTTTTATTTCCACCCTGTTTCATCACTGCCTGTCTGAGGTGACTGACGGCGCCGACTGTTGAACATTTATTATTATTATTATGATTATTATTATTATTAGAAGATATGGACCGTCTCGTTTTCCTGGAAACAGCCAGGAATAAAACAGGAAGAGCAGAACAAAGAAAAGCAAATACATCCATACATCACAGACAAAAGTTCTCCCGGGCCTGGATCCGGGCCTCCCCCACCCCCCCCTACCGTTGCAACTTGGACCCATCCAGAAACCATAAGTGTGTTTTAGTGAAAGACAGACTCTGAGGCTCACGTTCGCCGCTCTGCCTCTGTAGCGACTGCAAACACGTCACATTCAGGTGATAACAAGTTCAGAATCTTTGGACCGTGTGTTTAACTCAGGTTCGGTTTGTGGACTAAAGACACACACACACACACACACACACACACAGAACTAAACTTCCGAAACTCATTTGGGTTCCTTCTGGTCTCAGGAAAGAAAAAAAACGGATAACCTGACTGGAGGTTTTGTGGTGTTTTTAAAAACGAAGCATGGTCTGATGGATTTTTCCTTTTTTTTTGAGGGAGACTTTATTACTTTCCCCTTATCTTAAACCACTTTGTAAAGTAGCTGTAACAAAAATGCACACAAAGATAACCAGAAACCAATAATAGAGAGATATTCAGTTCAACGTGATATTTTAATGGTAATTACTGCTTTATTACACAGGAGGCACAGAAGTGAGAACTTTAACATCATTTCTTTACTATAACCTTTTTATCCGCTGGTGTCCAACACTTTTGTAAACCTCTTTGGGATTTGGGTTTTCCCACACGATAAAGCAATATATCCATATATTTATTTATTATCAGTAGGGCGCGCCGGACACCTGATGTGTTGAGATAGTTTTTGTGATTGTTTAACTTTATATTTTGTAAATGTTTGTTTCTGCTTGGTATTTTTCTGAATCTTTGGATTGTTTCCGAATCTTTACATGCCTACTTGTTATAACAGAAGCTTTTGAAGAATGGACGACATGCTGCACGTGACGCGGCGCTGTGAATATTGGGTTTTGTTATGAAGCCGCAAGAATTTCTGGATGAAAATCGACTTTTTAAACTTTTTCTTTTTTTTGTCCCCTCTCTCGTCGATTTTGCATTTTTGCAGGGTTTTTCATTCAAACACCCAGCTGCTAAGCGGTTAGCATGACTATGTGCACTATATTCTTCCTTTTAGAGTTTTAGGAGACAATAAGGGATAAAACATCCTACAAAGAACTGAAACAGGAATCCTGGATTTAGACTGTTAGATTTCACCTCCTGTCAAACGAAGAGCAGGTAGATTCATCTCCCATCATCACCCTCACACACATTATTGTAGCATTGGTTCACATTCTTAATGATGTATACTTTGGTATTATGTGGGAAAATGTTAATGAGCCAAAGAGGCCACCACAAGCATCATCATGGAGGAAGAGGAACGGCGTGACGCCTTAATGATGACATTTGTTCATGAAGTAAATCTTTCATCGCACTGATGACTTTCTTCTTCTTCCAATCATTTACTCCCATCATGAAAAGTGAACGTCTTCCAACCCTCTGAAGGCCTGTGCGACAACCTTCATCCTCTTGAAGACACGGATGAGGCGGATCGTCAGCATCAGTAGCGTCGTCTCCGGATCTCATTGAATCATTTTATTTTGCATCTTTTGGAAAACCATCTGGGCTGTTTGTGGGACCAGGAAGCATCTCGTTTGACATTTTTTGTCATGTGGTTTCTAGCAATAACAATGCGTGATACTCGACACGGTGATGTTGCTCCAGGTCGTTTTATGGGTCAGAATCCCCGGGTGAACAGAAGCTACTGACTGATTACCGCATTTACTGTGTTTTCTTCCTGTTCTGATCTATTCTCCACATAACTGGAATAAAGTGAAGGCTTGTCTGGTCTGTTGCCGGCTCCTTATTGTTGAATACCATGAAACCATGAATACATTTTTTAGATGAATAAATGATAGGATGGATTGTTTAATGCATCATCATTATTATTATTATGGCATTTTATTGATAGGGAGTCTGAAGTTATTTTTTGTTGTAGTCAATATTATTATTAAAATGTATTCTAAAATCCCAGTTGTTTGATTTTTACTGTTTTTTTTAATGTCCTTGAATGTCTTGAAAGGCACACGTCATTTATTAGACATCTAAAAGAAACTTAATTTCCAAATATTATTAAAATTGTTATTAGACTCATTAAAAAAACATCATCTTGTTGTGATGCACACTTAAATTTGCATAAAATATAGTGAAATATTCTAGTAAAAATGGTTATTTACATGATGTGTTCGTTAAAATTGTACGCTGAGGTGAAGGTGCTCACAAATTCTCAGTTCATGGCTGTGATTTTGAAAAGTAACAGGAATACCGCCTTGAATTGCTGACAGGTCAAATAACAGGGTCTGTGATGATGTCCCTGTACTGAAGGTCGTTTCCCTGCGATACACATCCAACAATGTCAGAATCATCGGAGAACCTCTGGAGGTGACAGTGTCCCCTGTTGAGTCTTAAGTCCAGTGTATATATTAAACCTTATCATCTATTGATTTATAAAAGAAATGCAGGCATTCAGGAAAAAGGATTGTCTGGGCCCTGATGGATGGATGGATGGATGATGGATGGATGGATGGAGAAAAAGCATGCAATATATTTGTATATGAAAATGGAAAACCTTCTTTAATCCAGTGCAGACTGAACTTCTGAAATGTTCTGAACAGAAAAAAAAGCAGAGTCCCAGTAAATGATTTGTCATGTGTGGCTTTCCGTAGCGCCACGCGTAGTGGGCGTGGAAGTGCGACGCAAAGGCAAAGAGGTCAAGAGGAGGGGAGGAGAGAACCACGTGTGATCCTCAACCATGTACAGCAGCTCCGTCCTTCCGCTCTAGACTTGTTTTTGTAAGCCCGTACCCTTCGCATGTGCCCAGCCGGATTCAAGCAGAGAAGCAGGTTTATTGTGTCGCTTTATCCAGACTCACGCCATTCAAGCTTCATCGCCGCTGAGGGGTTTCTGAGGTTCCCACACTGACCACCGACCATGGTGAGCAAGACGGATGACCTCCCGGCGTCGGTGCCTGCCTGCACCCCGGTTGATCTTGCAGATGAAGCCGGGGATGGAGCCCAGGAGGCGGCAGAGCCCAGCAAGACAAGTCTGAAGGATTCCTGCTGTTGTGGTGAGACAGCCGAACTCTTGACAGAACTCTCTCTGTCGTGATTAAAACACATTAACGGAAATAATGACACACATTATAGACAGGTTGATGTATATTGGATGTTTTATAAAGTCAGCATCCGTTAACATTAAGATGTATTATTGTCTGTTTGTGCATTGCATTTAAAGCAGGTGACATTAATATCATCATGCTATGTATGTGGTGGTCTGGGTTTACCCCCCCATCTCCTTCACACCCACCCTGAAGTTTAAAGGATCCACATAGAAGCTAGTGTAAATTTGCTATCTGTCTGCACAATATCTTGACTCATTCATGCCAAGAAGCCAGCTTACTGTCGCCACTTGATTGAATTCAATTCTGCATCAATTAGGTATTTAGCATGTTGTCAAACCTGATACCGACTCATGCAGACATGCAGAACCCAAACAGCTGGTCTGTTACCATCAGCTTTCTTATTCAAGACTTTCGCTAATGGGCTAGCTCATAATGTCACACGGAAAATATACGCACAGTCATTCCAAATTGTTTTTGTTAAATTTTAGCACATGATTAGTAGTTAACTGAGAGCAGCAGCCGGTTGGCTCGATTTAATTTGCACATGTTCGGTAACAGCTCGAGGAATGAAATGAAGGTGACCTTCAGTGGAGGAGCTCACTGCTCGCAAGAATACAGGGGGGTTTGCAAACAGTGTGTCGTTCCATCTAAGCTGTAATTGTTGGAACAATCGTTTAATGTGTGTTATATCGTGCTATAGTCACTATAAACTGTAACCGAAGAGATGCCACTTTGAGTAAGAGTCGGTTTTCCTTCGTAGCATTGTTAGCTTCGTTCAAGCACCCCTTGTAGAAGAGGATTAGATGGAGTGTCCTTTGGCGATCCGGAAGCGGAAGTCGGTTGTTGTACAGAAAGTCATGGTGGCGCTCGGTCGGTGAGGGGGAAGGTTACTCTAAGAATACATCAACAGACTTCTAAAGGCGGTGAGTATATTATGAGTTACGAGAGGTAGAGGTTTGTCGGATTGGGTAGAAAGTTGACCAGAGACTGTCATCGCGTGAGGTCGACGTTTCACCATGTGGAGAGCCTCCTGAGTCCCAGCACCCTCTGGGTGTCACATGTGGGACCTTGGATTGTCTGAACTTATCAGATGAAAAACCACCAGCGAGGGCTCCCTACTACTTTATCCGAAAGGGGAAAAGATTTGAGCTTCTTTTGGCTCAATTGCTTGCATTTTTCTTGTCATTGATACACCGATCAGCCATAACATTATAACTGGTGAAGTCACAATAAGACTTATTTCGTTATGTTGGATTTATTAGGCATCACGTGAACATGTTGTCCTTCAGTTGATGTGTTGGATGCACGAATAATTGGCAAGAGTGAGGATTTGCGTGACTTTGCTAGGAGGCAAATTGTGATGGCTAGAGGACTGGGTCAGAATATCTCCTAATAAGACTGCAGGTCTTGTTGGGTGTTCCAGGTCTGCAGTGAAAACTAGGGTTGGATACTGCAGTGAACTTTCCTTTTGTGATATTATCTGCAATACTTCTTGTGCATGCAATTTTTAAAAATGGTACTTTAGCAGGGAATATAAGAGATGGACCATGTATTGATGCAGGATTGTATGACTTCTGGGGCGAACGGAGGGGAAATGTAAACGGGATACTGGTTTTTGAAACCTAAGTAATACGTATTCCCTCGAATGTCGTACTGGTTAAATCTTGTACAGCACCTATACAGCGCGACCCGAGTAATAAATACTAAAGTGGTCCAAGGATGGACAACAGATGAACCAGTGACAGGTTCTGGACTCACACGGCCCGTCGTTGCACATTGAGGGTGAACGCTAGACTGTATTTTAAGGAGAGCTGATGTAGCTCAAATTTCTGAAAAAGTTCATGCTGGTTCTGACAGAAAAGGTGTCAGAACACACAGTGACATCACAGAACTGTAAGTGGGCCAACACAGTATCAGGCATACGGTCTCTGGTGCCTGCTTCTCAATTATTGCGATTGGAAGGGTGACAGAACTTTTTAGAAGAGTTCCAAGACCCAAAGTTGAAGACTTATGTTGAAGACTGTTGTTGGCTGCAGCCTAATTGTGAACTGCATCAAAACTGGACCTTAACATGTTTGAAACGGTTGGTGCCCCCCAGGCATAAGGGATTCAACTGTGCTGTAGTTGACCAGAAAACAGCAAAGGTTGTTTTCATTCCATCTCGTCTTTTAGCCTTTAAAATGAAATGTGCGTCACAAGTTCCCTGACTTCAGAGCTCACTGTTTAGATTGCAAATTTTGTTTGATCGGGAATTAACTCTTCAAACAGTACTTTATTGTCAACGACCTCAAACAGAATGCTCCTTGGGAAAGTTTCTCCGGCGATATCGTCCGCAGATGATTGTAAATTGCGGCTTATTGTCTTTTGTTTAAACAAACTACAGACACGTAGTTTGAGCCGCGGCCGTAGATCGTTTGCTTCTTCTCAGTAGTAAGTGAACGATACATGCATAAGGAAGCTGTGGTGTGTGTGCGTGATATTTAGAGAGCACGCCCTCGTTCCACAAGGAAAAGTGGATAATGGGAAGCAAATGTATCAGAATCTTTTGTGACGTTGCCGAGCAGTACTTTTTAAAAAAAAAAAGCACGTCAAACCATCGTTAACCATCCCTGTATCGTGGTGTTTGATCTTGTCCCCTGCTCCCGGGTGGAGGAGCTCCTAGAACCTCACACTCGGCCCAATATTAAGACGTTACTTCTTCTTTATGCGAGTTACTAAGTGTCCATGAATCAAACCTTTTTAGGACTTTTATGCAGAACGGAGACTGGAGCAAGTCAGCAATGCTGAGAATCGCCACTCTCCCGCTCATGTACTTACTCCTTTGCACCCAACCCCCGTCGCTGATCCCTGCAGGTGTTGAGCCCACAGGGCGGCGGCTCCATGAAGCCCAGCCGAGCCCCCTTGAAACCAGAAGCTCCCGACAAGATCCGCTCCCGGTTCTGGCTCAATAAGGACCTTTAATCTCCCTACTCCTGGCCAGGTGTTTTCAACTCCCTTGGCAAATTCATTGGGGTATTTAACTTGCTCTTAGTCGAGCCTCGGGTTCCCCCAGGATGAGCTGGATATTGTTGCCGGGGAGAGGGATATTGAAACTGAAATTATTTAATTAAAAAAAAAAAGGATTTATCTTTCAGCTATAATTTGAGTATCTGTAATTTATCGTTTACGTCGTACCTTTTTTTCCTAATCATCTATATTATGGACTAATTCAGTGTTAGTTATGACAAGATTGCGTAATAAAGCTTCATAACGTATCGTCTGCCGTCTAATCCAACGTCACTGTCGACTCTTCCTCGGATTCATACAAGCAGATCTCAGAGCAGAACTTCTGTTCTGTCGTAGCTGCCGTGAAAATCCATTAACGGACGCAATCACAGATGGACCTTGTGTGTCGTTGTTTTCCGGAGGGGGGGGGTGTTGCGTTGCCATGGCAGCAGCCAGGGTCAGCCCCGGTCATGGGACACTTCAGTGATTTATTGTGTTGTTAAGAGAAGTTGGCTGTTATAACAAACTAAAAGGAAAGTTTCTTCCTGAGTGTTTGGTCATCTGGCATGACGTGCAGTGAATTGTCTGAATGAGTTGGCAGTTTGGTCAGAGAAAGCGTCAGTGGGTCACTTGCCGTGTAAACATACGAGACGCGTCAAACTTACAGGAGTGTTTGATTTGGACTGTTTTTTTTTTTTTTTTTGTCCTCGTTTCATTTTTGATTTCTTCCTGTGGTAACCTGAGTGTGAGCCTGTTCGGATCTCTGATTTTTTGGGTTTTTTTTTTTCTGCACCTGTATTTACAGTCTGGTTCTGTCGGAAATTAAGGGCCTGAAAGTAAAACTCTAATCGGGAAAATATCTTTTCCAAAAATGTATATTTAACCTCAAGTTTGAACAGATTGATGGATTTTCTTTTTGGACCGAAGTTTTTATCCTTTACATTTCCAAACAACCATCAACGCATTATTGTTTTTCTGGAATAAGCATAACTTACTAATGACACCAGACATGACAGAAACATTCTCTACTCAAGTAGAAGTACAGCAAATTCTGTAAAAAAAATAAATTACTGTGCAACCAAATTGCGTTAGATAAAATGTTGGTACTAAAAGCAAAAAGTTGGACTGGGTGTTAGATTATATGCGACAAAGAAAAAAAATCTATTTCCTTTAAAACGATGAAGGATGAGTCTTTTTTTTTTTTTTTTAATCCTGGAAGTGGAGATTCTGCCCATCGGTGGTTCACTGGTTCTTCCGGTTGGACTGAGCCGTGTACCGGTCGCCCCTCTTCCTCCCCCACTCCTCAACCATTTCACCCTGTCCCCTCTCACCTCGGGTTGTTACTCAATCGTGACGCCCCACCCCTCCTTTTGGCCCCTTTACTCCAGTGACACTGGCGGTGTTTACCCTTGACGGGGAGCAAGGACACGGACCAAGCAGTTCAGTTCTGTCCCGAGGAAAGAAAGCAGGACGTCTGACTTCCCTCTAACCTTTAAAAATAAATGTAACCGTAGATTAATTGTCTGTAAGAGGAAAGGCAGCTGGTCAATGCTTTCTAGCTAGTTAGCAGGTATTATATTGGCCACTTTTCTCACATCCAAGTGACCAGAAAGGTCGTTGAAATCTTTGTTAATGAATCACTTATGGCTCCCTGGATCAACTCAAATGGTGTCGATGGTTTGAGGCTTCAGTAAGTCGCTGCTGGACGTCTTACTTCCTGTACGCTCAGCTTTCACCAACTGTTTCCAAGTCTAGATGTAACAATACAAGTCAATATCTTTATCTTTCACCATCTTTATACCAGATCAGTACAGAGGGCAGAAAAGAACAATTCCATGCGTGTTTTAGGGTGACAAGAACATAAATGTAACGCGTAGATGCCATGTGACTACAAAAGTGAAATTAGAGACTGTTAATTATACGAACGAGCCCAAAATTCTGTCTGACGGCTCTTCAGAAAGAACAAATATAAACCCACCGGTGAAGAAATGCTGAGTAAGGCCTTTGTTTTTAACAATCATTTCATTTAGACAACTTTAAGTGTTTTTGTGAAGCACCGTTTGACGTTGTGGCGGTGTTTCGGGTCAGACCAGAGGGAACTGTGCTGCACTTTGAAAGAGGAATCCTGAATGTTGCTTCCCATCCGGTTTGGGAATATTCTGGTCCCCGGCTAGAGGAAAATGTGGACGTCACAGTAAGGGGGAGGCCAGGTAGATGGGGAAACAGGAGGATGAGGTGTAGAGGGGAAGTACCCAGCATTCTGAGCTCCACCTGCCCGCATGTCCGACCTCTAGAACCCACCCCACCCCCAGAAGAACACTTCTTTACTTTCAGAAGAGTTTCCTTCTACAGCAGGTTCAGCCGATGTTTTTTTTTTTTCTTTCAAATCCAGAACCTGCCACCTGTAAGCAGTTAAATAATTCTTCCAATTGAATTAAAGCTCTACTGTCGGCATTCTGTAGCGGGTCGGCTCGGTTGACTCACTCATGAATGTTTCATGAGGTTACTGATAACCGCCTCAGGTCCGTCCTTTGTTCGTGTCCCTGTTGCTTAGCAGTGAACCCGTCGTAGAGAACCGTCTACGGCTGCTTTTATCAACACGACCCGCTTTGAATGTCTGGCTGTCTAAAGGTGGGGATGGGGTCTGGAGGGAGCGGAGCTGGTTTCGGTGCCGCCACCGCACCTTTTGTGACGAGGTCTAGTCACGAATTGGAAGACGTGACGTTTAAATTGACCAGTGTCTCCTCTGTCACAGGACACGGCGCAGAAACAGCCATGGTGAACGGCGACAGGAGCCACGGGCACACAGAGGAGTCCGAGTCCAGGCAGGATGGGAACGGCGAGGCCGACAGCGGAGAGGACTCCAACGAACAGGAAGTGA
The DNA here is from genome assembly GCA_037951165.1 of Lophius americanus. NCBI lineage: Eukaryota > Metazoa > Chordata > Actinopteri > Lophiiformes > Lophiidae > Lophius > Lophius americanus. The sequence goes on from JBBDHG010000100.1 coordinate 147,295, forward strand.
TCGTGATCCAGGACACGGGCTTCACTGTTAAGATCCAGGCGCCCGGAACGGAGCCGTTTGACCTGCAGGTAAGGAGCGGCGCTTCAGGGATGGCGATTTTAGATTTTAGGTGTGGAAACGGTCTCAACTTAATATTTACTTGCTTTAGCAGTTTGATCTTGCATCACATTTCTCCTGAATCTTATCTACGATCACATGAGATGAGCCCCGCGCTGCTTTGGGCCTGTTTCCGATCAGAAGAAAGGGTTCCACTGCGATTTCAACACGTAAAATATGTCGGGCAATGTTTTCGCTTAGACAAGGCGGGACAGTTGAGCTCTGGCAACAAAACATGGTGACGCATCTCAAGCTCCAAAATATCTCTGCACTCATCTCCCAAACCTCTCCGTCTCTCAGGTATCCCCCCAGGAAATGGTGCAGGAGATCCATCAGGTGCTGATGGACCGTGAGGACACCTGCCACCGCACCTGCTTCTCCCTGCAGCTGGACGGGAACGTTCTGGACAACTTCGCTGAGCTCAAGTCCATCGAGGGCCTGCAGGAGGGCTCGCTGCTCAAAGTGGTGGAAGGTGAGACGTAGATCATGTCCTTCACGGCCGGGCTCGTCTCGCTGCTGTGTTGCATGAAGGATAAATAAAATGATCGTATTCCAGCTTACCATGTCTACATTTATATGATTGATGTAATGGAATCGTCATGGTCCCCTGCCGTAGATCCTTTGTGTTAACACGATAGCTAACTCAAAAACTATTTCACAGATTTTTTTTTTTCTTCAAATTTTATACCCAGGTAGACCTCAGTGCCAGGAAGAACTGGATCGATTATGGGAAATATCAGAGTATATTTCCAACAGTAGACTTTCTACAATTGTTTTCAAGCCTTTCTAGCACCAGTTTGGTGCGTATGTATAAACTTGAGGATCTGTCTTTATATATATTATATATTCCTCTGTTGGCCACAAAGGGGTCATAACCCAGTCTACCTGTAGTCCTGGTCCAGAGACGCCATGGGAAGGAGGCTGGTGGTTTGGATGCGATATTTACCGCCCCCCTATCTGGATCTTTGCGGGTCGATCCACTGACTCCCTCTTCATCTCTCTACTCCAGAACCGTACACAGTTCGCGAGGCCCGCATCCACGTGCGTCACATCAGAGACCTGCTGAAGAGTCTGGACCCCTCAGATGCTTACAACGGAGTCGACTGCAACTCCCTCTCTTTCCTCAGTCTATTCACTGACGGGGACCTCGGAGGTGTGTTGGACTGAACGCAGATCATTTAGTTCTGCAGAGTTTAACCAGTAGGAGGATACATACACGCATGTAGAGCCCTGCTGTTGAACCGGACTTTCATTCCTCTTGTTTTTTTGTTTTTTTTTGGTTTGTGACCACAGATAGCGGTAAGAGAAAGAAAAAGGGTAACGACCTGGAGCAGATCGACTGCACCCCCCCAGAGCACATCCTGCCCGGCAGCAAAGACCGCCCACTGATGCCTCTACAGCCACAGAATAAGGAGTGGAAGGTGAGGAGCCGCCAAGTCTCCATAGAATATTCAGGAAAACAAACGATTAGACCAAAACCATTTGTAGGAAGAATCCAAACTCGGCAATAAAAGTTGTTTTTTGCCTCCAAAAGCCTCTGCAGTGCCTGAAGGTCCTGACTATGAGCGGCTGGAACCCCCCACCTGGAAACAGGAAGATGCACGGCGACCTCATGTACCTGTACATGGTGACACTGGAGGAGCGCCACATCAGCATCACTGCTTCAACACGCGGCTTCTACCTTAACCAGTCAGTCTTCGCCTCCTTAAGCCTCCATGTTGAACTATCATTACGCTCCATGTTCTTCATACTGAAAATATTTGGCCGTTCGATGACAAAGGCGTTATTGGCCTGAAATCGTTTGGCGGCCTTGACAGTAAATGCCCTCCTGTCTCACTCTGCATTGATATATTTGTGTTGAAACGGAATGAAAGCGGCGATGATGTGACTAATTAAAATGCAAACGTTCATGTTCCAGATCCACTAGCTACATCTTCAACCCCAAGCCAGCCAACCCCAGCCTTCTGACACACTCGCTGGTGGAGCTGCTGAGCCAGATCAGCCCTGCCTTCAAGAAGAACTTCACTGCATTGCAAAAGAAGAGGTGAGAATAATGACCTTAAGAATATAGTTAGGACTCGACTAGGTTCTAGTCGGTCAGCAGGAAATTTGAGCTAAAGAGCATGAAGTGATGGCAGCCTGCTTGTTCTGCGTTTCCTCTCTAGGGTCCAGAGGCACCCGTTTGAGCGGATAGCCACGCCCTTTCAGGTGTACAGCTGGACGGCGCCGCAGGTAGAGCACGCCATGGACTGTGTCCGGGCTGAGGATGCCTACACCTCCCGTTTGGGTTATGAGGAACACATACCTGGACAGGTGGGAACGACTAAACGCTGCAGCGCATCAGACGGATAAATAATGTTAGACTTTTGTTTTTGAGCATCAGGGTTGTTTGTCTGATTTGTCCTCAGACCAGAGATTGGAACGAGGAGCTGCAGACGACCAGAGAGCTTCCCCGGAAGAACCTGCCTGAACGTCTGCTGAGGGAGAGAGCCATCTTCAAGGTGCAGCGTCCTTTTATAAGCAAATCTGGTTTTGGTGACTTTTCAATGGCGTTAGATAAGTAACAGAATCTTCCTGGAGTGGAGCGACGTACAGAACCCCTCTGGTGACATTGAAGAAGACAATAAATGAGCTGATGGCCATGACTAAATAACACAATTAAGTTATTATCTTGTGGCCGTACCTTATTAAGGCGTGGCAATGAGTTCTTATATATAATATCGTGGCCATGAGATAATAAGTCGTTTCCACGCCTTATAAAGTTTTGACCACCAGATAATTGTTTTTCTTCAGTGTCACCAGAGGGTCTCAGCAGAGACCCTCACGTGTGACTGAGTCATCTTTCTCTGCAGGTCCACAGTGACTTTGCCGCAGCCGCCACTCGAGGCGCCATGGCAGTCATCGACGGCAACGTAATGGCCATCAATCCCGGCGAGGAAACACGCATGCAGATGTTCATCTGGAACAACATCTTCTTCAGCCTGGGCTTCGACGTGCGGGACCACTACCGTGAGCTAGGTGGAGATGCGGCCGCCCACGCCGCCCCCACCAACGACCTGAACGGCGTGCGGGCCTACGGGGCCGTGGACGTGGAGGGCCTGTACACTCTGGGGACGGTGGTGGTGGACTACAGAGGCTACAGAGTCACCGCCCAGTCCATCATCCCGGGTATCCTGGAGCGCGAGCAGGAGCAGAGCGTCATCTACGGCTCCATCGACTTTGGAAAGACGGTCGTCTCGCACAGCAAATACCTGGAGCTGCTGGAGAAAACCAGCCGACCACTGAAGGTCAGTAATGGATTACAATCTAAAGGTCCTTTGAATCACCCACAGCTCATACCTTTGGTTTTCTGTAGGGGTGAAACGATTCTTTAAATAACTCTATTAGTAAAAAGCCTCGAGGCAAATTATACGCCTCCCAAGAGTTACATCTTACCTGAAGGGAGGTGAACAAAGGGGATAACATATCTTTGAGTGCGAACAGAGGCTCACTCTGCCTCACGTTTGGGGGCTCAATTAATCTGCAGAATAATTAGGTAATACTCCATCACTAAAATAATGAAATACTGCAGCCCTACTGTTCAGTAAGTCTTGATTATTTTTGACCCTTATGGGATTTAAGTATTTCCTGTACAGAAAAAATTAGCTCAAGCCTTTGCCGTTTATAAAATCCTCCAGTCTGCTCCTATTTATGCATCAGTCGCTCCTGCAGAAATATATACTGACTACAGAACCAAATGTTTATTAACGTGCAAATAAAACAATTGTCTCAAAGAATAAAGCACCACTGTTGTTAAAGGAGGGCCGTGCGTCATCACAGCACGCATATACGTTTAATAATCAAATGCAACATATCGCTTGACCACAGCGAACTCGGAGCTCCTATCTGTAATCTACAGCGCCTCCCTGAGGGTAAAAGTCCAACTTCACAGTGGATGAGATGGGTCAGGATTCTGTATATTTGGAGTTAATAACATTTTCATAATCATAGATCTGATGTGGTTGTGGTGTCATAGGTGTTAATTCTTTTTCATTCAATGGGCGTGAACTGCAGGTCCAGAGGCATAACGTCCTGAACGAGAAGGAGGAGCAGGTGGAACTGTGCTCCTCGGTCGAGTGTAAGGGCATCATTGGAAACGATGGCCGTCACTATATCCTGGACCTTCTCCGTACCTTCCCTCCTGACCTGAACTTCCTGCCTGTGGATGGAGAGGAGCTTCCTCCGGAGAATCTTCATCAAGGCTTCCCCCGCCAGCACCGCCACCGCCTGGCTTGTCTGCGCCAGGAGCTGATTGATGCCTTCGTTGAACACAGGTGTGTGTCTCCGTCGGCACCTGCCAGCGTCCGCGCACGCAAATAATCACGCGCTTCAACCGTTATGTTTGTCGCTCCCTCGCAGATACCTTCTCTTCATGAAGATGGCCGCGCTGCAGCTCATGCAGCAGAAAGCCAACAAAGACGCCAGGAACGACACGCCCGCCCTCAAAGAAGCGCCTGAATCAACCCCGGAAAGCGATGCCGACGCATCCCAGAACACCGAACCGGAATCTCCCGGTGCGACGGATATCTCCACGGACAGTATGAGCCAGACGGACACCAGCGTCTCCGCTGAGTCCAACACAGACGGGGAAGAAAGGTCCTCTAAGCCCAGCACAAACGGGTCTCTTGAGCTCACAGCCACCCAGAATGGGGAATGCAAGAACCCGCTAGATGGTAAGGAGCTTGAGGAAAGTATTCCGGGATTAGCTCAGGCCAGAGAGCTAGCGGAGACCTTAGTCGGCGAAGACGGATCTTGTGTTGGTATGTCCAAGAAAAAAAAACTACCCAAAACTCCAGGGTACGAGGACAAGGCAGGAAGAGCTACTCTGGTGGATAACCGCTTACAAAACTGCAGTTAGTTGGCTAATTTTGACCAAATGTGATGCCTTGACGTAGCTTATATTAGATTTAGTGTTTGTTTGCGTGTTTATAACTTTTAGAGCAGTAGATCATCCAGCAGTGGGTTCTAGTTGCTGCTTTCCATCAGGCTAGTTGTCCCTGCTCTGTCCTCAGCCTGCACTGGGAGAAGAATGTTGACCCCGTCTGGTTTTGGTCCCGGCCTGCGTGGGACTTGACCCAATAAATCCAATAATGAGTTGCTGTGTCCATTAATCCCAATGAGCTTCAGATCAGAGAAATAATCCCCGGATCTTTGATTGGTGTGACGCTCCTTTGATTTTTTGAAATCAAACATTAATCCCTCGTCTGTGGCGTTTGTCTCGCCGGCTTTGAGTTTGGGCTGGTTCACTGAACAGCCATGTCCACAGTCGGCTTATCAAAACACTGTTTTATGGTCAAAGTTCTATGTGTGGAATAAAAAAGGGATCTTGATCCCTTTTAACGTAAAAGAATAAAAATTACAAATTGGGTGTGACGGGTTCGGAGACCTGACCAACTGCATGTGAGCAGGTCTTCTATCCTCAGACTGGAGCTGGTTGTGGACATGGTTTGGGTTTTCAGTCATGCGTTTGTCACCATTGTTGTTGTTCCTTTCATTGTTTTAACTTTTTATTCTTCTTCTTCGAATGTGATCCGAATCGCGATCAGATCCCAGAAGCCGTGAAGTGGTCATCAACGCCTGCAAGGCCGTAGGTTCCATATGCAACACGTCGTTCGACATCCGCTTCAACCCCGACATCTTCTCCCCAGGTGAGCACGACGGCGACGAGTCATCGTATGTGAATGAACGCTAATCAGCCATAACATAATAACCTCCGATGAGTAACGTCAGAATAATTTAAGACTTTCTTCTTAACGTGACATCACACATTTTCTCCTCAGTTGGTGTATAGTATAATTATGTGTGACATGCCAGATTTAAAATGATTGAATGATGATTATGACTTTTATAGACTTGCTCTTAGATTTTTTTCGAGATCCTACTCACAACGATTGTTAACGTTTATATTTGATAATGCCGATCGAGGCAATGTTACCTCACGACGAGAAGGTTCCTAATTTTGTTTTATTTATCATCAAAGGGGGAGAATTTGTTCTCCCTGTTCTAATGCTTTCTGGAATCCACTACAATTAAACAGAAAACAAATTCTGTTTTCATTCCTTTTATGGCTCGGTCTTAATACTAGCAGTAAAACACCATATTTCTCTGAAATGGTTATTCCATGAAACTCTCATACCCTTCTCAAATTCTCAACCACCGTGTCCAACCTCAGAGAACAACGAAGCAATGACCTGACTGGAAAACATTATTTTGATCTTTTATGTGTCAGATTCGTCTTTTTACCTCCTGTATTTATTTATTTTTAGCAGATTTGGCTCCATCTTCTTTTCAGAGAGTTAACAAGGAGTGAATGCTGGAGATGGAATAAAAACCCAGGCTGTCGTATGATCTAATTATCGTCCAGTCGTCTTCCTGTCATTGACGTGTGTGTGTGTGTAGTCTGACACGTGCGGAACTGTGGAAAAGAATTTCCCCCTCGGGGACGATAAAGTCTAACGTCAGATGTGTTTCGCTGGAACAGGCGTGCGTTTCCCAGACGACAGCAAGGACGACATCCAGAAGCAGAAGCACCTCCTCAAAGACGCCGCCGCTTTCCTGGTGTCCTGTCAGATCCCATCCCTGGTAAGAGGCGCATGTACTCGCGTATGGGGGGGGGGGCGGAGTTTTACGACGGCGAGGCCGGGTTTAAAGCTGCGCCTGTGTTCTGATCAGGTTAAAGACTATTTGGACCACAGTGCTCTGCCCATGGATGGCACCACGCTGACGGACGCCTTGCACCAGAGAGGCATCAACGTCCGATATCTAGGCTCCGTTCTGGAGTTTGTGGACAAAACCCCCGCCAAAGCCCAGCTGGAGCACTTCTATGTGAGTTTGCCTCCAGCCTCCACGCCTGCTGGCTTTTTAAATCTCTGCCTTCACTCTCTAATGTCTCTTTCTCCGCTCCTTAGAGGATAGGAATCATCGAGCTCATCACCAGATGCGCAAAACACATCTTCAAGACGTACCTCCAGGTCAGTGGGATTTTGAACCAACGCCACAAATCCGCCTCAAAAGACAAAACTTTTTGATTCGATGGATGTTTTCTAATCTTCTAATCTTCCCTCTGTAGGGTGTGGAGCTGTCCGCCCTCTCCGCAGCCGTAAGCCACTTCTTAAACTGCTTCCTGAGCACCTTCCCCGACGCCGTCGCCCACCTGCCCCCGGACGAGCTGGTGTCGCGCCGCAAAAGCCGCAAACGTCGCAACAGGGTCCCCGCTGGGGGCGACAACACGGCCTGGACCAGCCTGACGCCGCCGGAGCTGTGGAAGAACATCTCCAGCGAAGCGCGGAGCTACTATCACTACACCATCCAGTGGTGGGAGCCTCTTCCGTTTGTGTTGAAACGCTCTCCTGTAACATTTTTCCTCACTTACCGGTGATGGATTCATCAAAATGTTTTTCCCCCGCAGCGACGGCGCGGATCAGGTGGTGGAGAAATACGGCCTCCAGAAAATCACTCTGCTCAGAGAAATCTCCGTGAAAGCCGGCATCCAGGTAAGACCTAGAAAGATCAGTTTACATGATAGTTTGGCCTTTTTTGTTTTAATGTTTTAGGGTGTTTACTCTTTATTATTACACTACATACAGGACAACGTAGTAACAACTATATTCTACATTTGTTTAGTTGCGAGGAGTAGTGGTCCGTCACATGGGGGGCTGGGTTTTGCTCAAGGATCCTGTAGGGTCTTGGATTGAACTGGGGAGCTTTCAGTTGGGGCACAAATGTTCTGCTTCTTGAGCTTCAGCCACCCTTTTATACACAAACAGCGTTTTTAGGAGCCTCAAAACGAGATTTTCAAAAGCGTATCTTCTGAAAGGTCATCGCGTTTTTCGGGAAAACGCTATTCTTGTGAAAACTGAATACGTGGTCTCCATCACACACGGTTAATACGTCTTAGCCTAACATCCAATGCTGAGACGCAGCAACGTTACTGTGACAGTGAAGACGATGGTCTTATTCTGAGGTGTCATAAGTTGCACCGCCGACGACAAGGATCGTTTTTACGCGACGAAGGAAAAGCTTCACCACTGATCGGTTCAAACGGATTCAAGATTTCCTTAATTGTCCTTGTGTGATGAAAAGTGAAATTCAGAAGCACGTGCTCACTGACCTGCCTGTACACGCAGTGACGGCGCCGCCTCCATGATGTTCCCTCTGCTCTTCCTCTGCTGTTCAGATCCTGATAAAGGAGTATAACTTTGACAGCCGCCACAAGCCCGCCTTCACCGAGGAAGACATCCTCAACATCTTCCCCGTCGTGAAACACGTGAACCCCAAAGCCTCCGATGCCTTCCACTTCTTCCAGAGCGGACAAGCCAAAGTACAGCAAGGTAAGTTCAAGTCCAAGGAGTCGGTGGTTTTGTAGAGATCAATTAAAACCAAAAAGATATTGAAGACTAAATGTCTCCCCCTCTGCTTCCTTTGGCTCTCAGGTTTCCTGAAGGAGGGCTGCGAGCTAATCAACGAGGCGCTAAACCTCTTCAACAACGTGTACGGCGCCATGCACGTGGAGATCTGTGCCTGCCTGCGCCTGCTGGCCCGGCTGAACTACATCATGGGAGACCACGCCGAAGTGAGTCCACATCTGTAACGCCGTTTAAACCCGTTTCCTTTAGCGTCAAAGTTCCTGACTGGCGTGTTTTTCCATCTCAGGCCCTCAGCAACCAACAGAAAGCGGTTCTGATGAGCGAACGGGTCCTCGGCATCGAGCACCCGAACACCATCCAGGAATATGTACGACATCCTCATCATCAGGCTGAGATTATGTAGCTCATGATGAAGAGTTTTACCCACCTGTCATCCTCTCTCCCCTCAGATGCACTTGGCGCTCTACTGCTTTGCCAACGGCCAGCTGTCGACGGCCCTGAAGCTCCTCTATCGGGCCCGCTACCTCATGTTGCTGGTTACCGGCGAGGACCACCCGGAGATGGCGCTCCTCGATGTGAGTGCGGCCTCCATTTTAGCCGTGATAGTTTATGCCGAAGCGTTTGTGTTCAACGCCGCTGACCCCAGCGCTCCTTCCACAGAGTAACATCGGGCTGGTTCTGCACGGAGTGATGGAGTACGACTTATCGCTGAGGTTCCTGGAGAACGCCTTGACCATCAACAAAAAATACCACGGACCCCGGTCCCTAAAAGTTGCCGCCAGGTAGGGAGAACATCATCCCGCGTGTTGGGTGTGGTCCCGACTGACGTGATGACTCACTCCTTGTCTCCTTCATCGTTTTTTCAGCCATCACTTGGTGGCGAGAGTTTACGAGAGCAAGGCCGAGTTCCGCTCCGCCCTTCAGCACGAGAAGGAGGGTTACACCATTTACAAAAACCAGGTGAGGCCCGGCGGACCGCCGTGGGCCGACACGCCCCTCTCCGTCAGCGGCGACGAAACGATTTTTCTCACAGGTTTTGTGTTTCGCTCCTCTCCAGATGGGCGAGGCGCACGAGAAAACCAAGGAGAGCTCGGAGTACCTGAAGTATCTCACGCAGCAAGCCGTGGCTCTGCAGAGGACCATGAACGAGATCTACAAGAACGGCTCCAACGCCAGCATCACGCCCCTGAAGGTGACGGGCCGCAACAATCCGTTTCATCCTCCTACCAGTCAGCATCCGTACTGAGTTTCTATGTCCTCCCGTTTTTCCCCAGTTCACCGCTCCCAGCATGGCCAGCGTCCTCGAGCAGCTCAACATCATCAACGGCATCATCTTCATACCCCTGAGGTAAAGTAGAGTGAGCTTTACGTGATTCCATTCTGACCAATCAATCAGAGGATTAAATGTCTCAAACTGTAATCGTAAGACTGGATTTATTTTGGGATGGATATTCTGTGGTCCCTCTTTCTGCTCCTTCATTGTTCTCATCTCTTCCTGCTCTGCTTACACTTCAGTATTTTTGATTGATTAAATACCTTGTGGTATAACTAGGTGGGGGTAAGAGTTGGATCATCCACGCTGGAACTAACCAACTGGAAACCAACTGGAAATATTTCAATCGGTTCAGTGGACAAACAATAAACCTGTTTGCCACTTTTCTTCTTCCTTGCAGCCAAAAGGACCTGGAGAACCTGAAGGCGGAGGTGCAGAGGCGCCAGCAGCTGCAGGAGCTGGGAAAGATGGAGGATCCAGCTGAACTCAGCCCACTGGAGCTGGAGGACAAGATTCCCATTGATTAATTTCTCAGAGCTCTCACGCGGCTCCCGCCTTGTTGCCGGGGCGCGGCAGGAGGAGGAGGAGGAGGAGGAGGAGGAGGAGGAGTAGGAGTGGCCATGATGCGGCGGCAGCGCCATGAGCCTGTGGACCTGAGAACCAAGCAATCATCATTGAAATAGACAAAGGGGGGGGGGGGGGAGTGGGTTGAGTCGGGGGAGATCAGAGCATAAACTGTATGAGTGGGAGTTTCCTACCAGGTAGGAAGAGAGGAGGAAGTACAAACGATATATACAATTAATGTAATGTGCAATCTTAAAAACAAAATCCCCGGCCCCAGAATGTCCAAGGTGTCGGCCGCTTAGAGAGATGATCGCATTTCAAGAGTGGTGGCAGGAGGAAGAGTCCGAGGATGACCATGACATTGTATACCAGAGCCTTATTCACCGCACCATCACCTCCTCCCCCTTAGTAAGGCTTCCGCGCCACTCAAACTCCCAACGCCGCTGTTGGTCCCGACCATATTCTGCCCGCACCATTCCCTTAAGAACCTCAAAGACCCCCTTATGCATGTAGCCGCCCGTCACGTTCCCCCCGACCCTGCCGGCGCTGCTCCAAAAAAAGAAAAACGACGAAGAACCAACCCTGTCCTAAAACTCAGGGGTCCTTTCTACTGTGCACTAAAAAAGAAGCAGAATCCAGGCCCGTAACTTTACACGCTTCAAGCGAGGGGCTCGAAGCGTGAATGTACATCCCTCCTTCCCTCCCTCTTTCTTTTTTTTTAAAGTGGCCTCTGTTTGCCACTTTGCAGCAGAACCCCTCCCTCCATGCTTCCTCTGAGGTTGATTAATGTAAGCCATGGTCCGAAATGACATCCCAGGTGGGTGTCGTCGGCGTCCGATGTTCCCCCGTTTCACCAACCAACCGAGCAATCAATCAGTTTCTCTTCACTCAGCGCCGAACTGGTTCCATTGTGTTCAATTTGCTGGCATTTTTGTTTTGTTTCATTTTTTTTAGGAAGTAAGTAATATGCATTTGTATAACTGCAAAGAACTCAGAAGGTATTTTAAGGCCTGTGGATCATCAGTTAATTTAAGCCATGTCTGTTTTATAGAAAAATGTACAGAAATGGGGGGGAAGGTGTATAAATCTCTTTACCGGATTTAGACAGTTACTTGAATCTTGTGAATGGGGGAGAGAGAGAGAAAAAATATGCAGATTTGAAACGTCCACCGTAAGCAGTCGATTTATCTCTCTATATGTACTAGCTGTGTTCAATCTTCTATTTTTACAACGTGAAAGAATATGTGCATGTATGTTTGTATGTGTGTCTGTGTAAAAGAATCTAACGACCAGGGCTGTTGCTGCTTTTACCGCTGCGTAGTATAAACCGAAGCGAACACTGGCTCTCCAAATGTTTTATTTTTCTACTCCTGGTTTAAAAAAACCTGTCGGGCGGCCGATGCCGCTTTTCTTAAAACATTCATGGCCAACAATGTACAAAATCTGTATGTGATGAATTTGGACTGAGATGAACTTCCTCTCGCCGTCGGACAGGTGCTGAACATCCGCAGTAGCGTTGCTGGGTTTCGTTTTGTTCGTTCTTTCCCTCCCGTTCTTGTTCTGGATCATGTTTTCAAAAGCCAGCACAGAGTGTTTGCTCGTTGAGCAGCGTTTGTTGCACTTTCTCATGCTGTTTGGATCCGTGATGGTGTTCACAGCACAACCATAAGTGGACAAAAGAAGGGCTGCTTCTGTGTGATGTACCAAAAAAAAAAAAGAAGTTTGTTAGCGCTTGTATACATGCAATGTTTCCCTCTCATGGCAAGGTGTTAATTAATTGTTGCCACGTTCAAGTGTTTGTGATTAAAGCAATAGCGAGATGGTGCTGGAGCTGATTGTTTTAAAAAAAAAACACTTTTTTTTTTTTACATGGAGGAAGATAGGCTCAATATTGTACTGGCAAAATATAAATAATTAATTAATTAATAAGGAAGTTGGATATTAAAAACACATCTTTAGAATAAACTGGTTATTGCAATGGTTTTCCTGATTGTGCTCCCACAAAAAATCCAAAACAGCATCTCGCGACATCAGCAGCTTCAGAGCGCTGTGGATGTTGTGCCTGTTGTTTACGCATCTGAATGAAACCAGGGTGATAACAGATAATAACTATACACTTTATAAAGGTAAAATGTGCTTCTTTATTATGGGTTGCTGTGTTTTACGTTGGTGTTTTTTTTTTGTAGACTTGTCCTAATTCTAAGTGCATAGTAATACCAGCGGCGTCCACTAGGTGGAGCACTAGTAGTGTCAATGTGAAGGACCTAACAGACAAGCTGCCGCAGCGCGCATACACACTTCAGTTGATTGAGACTAAAACATGTAGGATATGTATATTTATTTTTACGATTTACTAAAATGGGGCAAATTCTCAACGATTTGTTGAACGTGTTGATCGATAAGTCTTTAAATACTTTCTGATCAGAAGAATAAACAGTCTCATGATTGTCTGCAGAGATACTTTTTGCAGCTCTTCACGCCAATAAGAAATAAACTTTATCCTTGATGTTTGTCTCGAAGTCCCCAGTGTAAATTTTCAGCTTTCTTTTCTTTTCTTTTTTTTTCTTGTGTCCCCAGAATTCAGTTTCAGTCCATTCAAAAATTTCAAGTCTTTTTACAACATGCAATCTTCTTACACTGAGCCAGGCTTGACTATATATGTGGAACAAATATAATACAAGATAGAAAAAGAAACATGTACTTTTGAGTCAATATGCAACATTATAAATTTGATGTATGTTGTGGAACTGCAAGTAAAAAAAAGGGAAGTCTGTGCACCTAATTTAAAAAACAAACAAACTGTTAAACGGATTCGTTTTCGAAGCCCGAATGAACAAATGTTCGCTGCACTTCCTAAATTTCAGAAAGGTGTTCCATGTGTTCAGATTTTTTCCTAATATACCTTTAGAGTAAACGGGTCTGGGGTCCTGTGGGTTAATGGTTTCTGTAAAGGTGGACTTGCTGTTTAGAACAGCTGAGCTGCTCCAAGGAATGTCGTTGGACGTTTGCATCAGAGGTGGAGGGGGGTGAAAAAACAGATTTGATGTGTTAACATCAGAGAGCAAAGTGTATTCTTGCACATAAGTTGCATATGTGCAGTTAGAGTCTGAATGTCTGCGTTGCAAATGAAGTTCGAAAACAATTCAGCGTCGAAAATGAAAGCCATTCAAACTCTTGATTTTACTCAATTATTAGAAGGTTTTATCAAAAGACTGGACTGCCGTAAATATGCTCTGTTCTGAAATGACTGTATGAGGGGTTTGTTTTCCGTTTTGTTAGATGATAAATAATGACTTTTGTTTGAGCCTGTTTCCCTTTGATGTGTGATATTTGTGTGTTGTTGAAAAAATTTATCAAGTTGGTTTAATTTTTTTTTATAGATAAAATGAATAAACTAAAAATAATGAAAGTGTTTCTTGTTTTTTTTTTCCCTGCCATTTCTTGCAGTGTACCGTTCAATTTATAGATTAATCAACTATTTTGTATTTAAAGTATTGATTGGCAAAGTAGCTATAGCCGATAAAGCCAGAGCAGTACAAGCAAATTCACTTAATGAATAATAATGAAGTGGGAGTATTGAGTACCATAAATTGTAGGTGCATCAAATAATAGGGTGTCATTTCTCATGCAGCATTTAAATCTGTCATTTCTGCTGCTCAGCCCAAATTTAAATAAGTCACAAACGGATGGACATTTATTCTTCTTAACTTCTGTTAAGGCCTCTGGTGTTTCGCAGTGACATCACTCCTTTCTGCGATGAAACCAATGGAACTTAGTGGATCCGTAAGCTAACAGAGTGTGGACTTGACTTAATATCTACGATTAATGATCAGAATTATTCCGGTCTTAGGATAGACTTAGGTCGATTCTACGCAGTTGAGTTTGGTTGATGATATAGTGTAAACCTAAAAATGTGTTCATTAGAGTACACAGTTTTAGTTGCACTACAGTAATACGTTCTGAAGCATTATCTCAATGACTTGGTGTCTCGAAATTATGACTTAGTTACTCAAAATGATGACTTAGTAGCCCAAAGTAACACCTTATTTACTCAAAAATAATAATTTACCCTCTCAAAATAAGGATTTTTCATCTTGAAATTACCTACTACAACGGAAGAGTGACTCAGTACCTTAAAAATCATGACATAGTATATCTGAATGACATATTTCAGAAATTATTGTAGTATATTAAAATGATTCCTCAAAATATAATTACCTATTGTCTTAAAATGACTTTCCACCACAGAATAGTGACTATGTATCTTAAAAATGATGACTTGGTAAATATGAATTAGTTAATATTTCGAAAATGTTTCGAGTACCTCAAAATAATGCCTCAAGTCGTTATTGCATGTTTATTAGACACTATCTAATAATAGATAATAATAATTAAAGTCATTATTTGGAATCTCAAAATAATGGGTTATTACTAGGAGAGAGGTGTGCTATAATGACATACAAAATCTTTTGCTTCCATTGGAGAGCCGTCAAAGAGTTAAAAAAAAAAACATCTTTTTTTTTGTTGCTGTCAAGGGCGTGCGCGCCCCCGTTGGAGCGTGAACGCTCTTGGCTCGCGCGCGCGCCCGACTGAAGGAGAATGCGGTAACCGAGGAAAAAACAAGCAGGCGGAGCAGAGAGGCAAGACGGCCACAGTTCATCACAAGACCCCGCACCGGAGAGGAGCCCTCACGCCCTGTCGGGTCGTGTTTCCGTTAGATACGTCTGAGGATACTTACGGGCACAAACATTAGGGTGAGTTCTTGTACTTTCTAGCTGTGGAATCAGTCAGTGTCGAAGGAATGAAGCGTTATGTGGTGAAAATGACGATGTGGCTGATATATTTGCGCCTCCTTTTTATGTCTCAAAATGGCGGACAGGCCGCTGGACCGGAGCAGCAGGTATCCTGTCAGTGTTTATCCTCCTGTCTGGATAACAGCCCTCCGCTTGAACAGTTGAAGCTAATCAAGTTCGTTATGCTACTGTAATAATTGCAATTATTTGATCCTGAATGAATTTTTAATTTTTTAATTTTTTTTTTACCTCTAAGTTAATGTTGGAGACAACTTTCTGATTGAAGCTAACTTTGCTAACGGTAACTTTAGCTAACGATATCTTGTAAGAGATGAGCTACAGACCGGCGTACTAGCATCTTTAGTTGGTAAATCATGCCATTGAGGAAGGTATGCAAGGCCAACGCTATCATAGTTGTATATGGCGTCATTACAAGTTAGCAAGAGCTGTTAAATAGTTACTTGCATCGTTGATGCAGAGCAATCTGTCTGCAGAATCTTAGTAATTATATGTAGGTCACGCTGTGGTAACATTACTTATGCCGTTGACCCTTCTGATCATCCATAACCCTTAATGGTGTGATTGTTTTATGTTGAGTCAGGCACTGCCGTGTTTTCAGTGTGGGTGTAAATTCGCCCCCTGGATGTATCGTGTGTCATTCATGCAGTTATTATAATTCTGCATCCCCGATCGTCCTCTGCCGTCAGTCTCTGTCATCGTGATCGCTGCTGCCATGCTCATGTTAGGCTCTCATCATAATCATCATCATCATCATCTCTCTGTGCTTCATGCGGGTTGGTGGCGGTATGTTAGAAAATCAGGGTGGAGCACATCGGAGGAGGCGATGAGTCTGTGTGTGTTGCGTCCACCCTGTACTCAGATCTATGCACAAATTCCACTTTGTAAGATTAGCCTGTGATCCTTTGGATATACGATTTAGCGATTCCAGTTAGGAAAATGTGGATCTGTGGCTTAGATTAGTGTAAATGCAAATCATGGTTGTAATGTTTCACTAGCCCCTTCGCTACATTTCTTACAACCTTGTTAAGATGCACAGTTTTGCCAAAGCAATGTTCCTTGGCTGATTAAATTGTTGCAATCAATTGTGTTCTCTTTTTTGAAAGATGGCTTTAAATGGACCCCAATGTTGTGATTAGAATTGGTTTAACCAATAAGCCAGATCAGGAAAAGCTACACAAAGGCAGCCCCCTTGAAATAAAAACGAGAAAATAAGATTGATGTTTGATTAAGTTGTTGTGTGTACCACTTCATTGTACGATCCGAAGAGCAACTGTATCATGTAAACCGTGGAATGGGACTTGTTGCGTTGTCTGTGCGTGGCCAGCGTTGTGACGTATAAGGAAGATGGTGGCTTCCATGTCAAACTGGACCACAGCCTCTTCTTCTTTCGGCGGTTCCCCTGTCAGGGTCACCACAGCGGATCATCTGTCACGTTCTCATATTGATTTGGTATACGTTTTACGCCGGATTCTTGGGACCGGCACTACAGTATTTGGTTCAAACACAAACTCTCTAAGAATCAAACATTATGGTGGCTCCAAGTTAAAGTAAAAACAGTTAGGTCCTGTGACAGAATGAAAGGATAAACAAATTTGAAACTGCTGGAAAAGTTTGAGGATGCCAATTAAAAGGCTGAATCTCACAACAATAATTAGATGTTTGGACTTTGATTAACATATCATTAGAAGAAGAAATCCTTTATTCATCACAAACATCCATACTCAGTACAACAGAGAGAAATTATTTCTCCCTGAGGGAGCAGTGGATGTGCCTAGGGAGCTAGGGTTTCAGTCTTGCTCAATGACCCTACGACATTTAGACCCTGGTGGGACTTGAACCGGCTACCTTCCGATCTTCCGATTGGGAGACGGCCGCTCTACCCACTGGGCTACACATGCTAACTTCAAAATAAATGCCTTTTCAACCAATTGGTCACAATTGGTTCTGCTCAACCAGCCTGGACTCAAATTACATTCTCAATATACTGCACCAGTAAAAACGTATGGACGTGGTTAATAAATTATGGGCTATGAATGAATAACTTGTAGGTATTTAAATGAGAATTGGCTCAAAAGATTTGAATATGCAAGTCGCGTGGTTTATTCAGCCAGCCGGTTTATTCAGCCAGCCGATTTATCAGCGCTGGTAGGCCTGTTTTGGTGTGACCTGAGACACTGTATTCTGACTGTTTCCTGCCTTTCACTCAACAAATACGTTATATATATACATTTTTTGTTGCCGCTTAGTCTAAACTTTTGATTCCTCACCACCATCTTGTGGATATTTCAATGCCAACAAAAGCATGTACACATGTATGTATGTTGCTGCAGACAGATACATTTAAATTGTATCTATGTATTTTTGTTTGTAGATAAAGTATAAATGAGGCTTTACAAGTATGTGCTGCACAGTTGCATGTACACACTGGGTCATGAGTTTTCACACAAGATGTATCAGCTTCAATGGCTACAGATGAGTCGCTGCCAATGCAGACTTTTTTCACCGTGAGGAGAAGAAAACACACAGGCTGCAAGCATTTCACGAATTTAACGTTAATTTAAGGGTTAAAGTTAGCTAGAGTGAGCTACAAGCTCACGGCCATCCTTCATGAACAAAGACATAGTAATGGTAACAACAAGAAAAATTCTGGAATTTATGGTTTAGCATGACTAGCCTTTTTTTTTTGTTTTTTGAGGATATATGTTTCTGAAACCTGTTGCAAGAGTTTTACAGGAACAATTGGTACAACTCTTTATGTCAGAAAAGTCCATTTTCAGTCTATGATGTAACATTGGCTCGGATTTTAAACTGCAGTACATAGAGACTCATGTATGATGATAAACCCATCTCTTATGTTGGAGTACTTGGAAAAAGGAAGTTATATGTGAACAACAGCTCACTTTTGTGTGAAATACAAGCAAGCTTCCTTCCTTGAACAGTAAACACAGGAGCCAGTTGATGTGGTCTGTTGGTTTTATTCCTGAAACGCTCTTAGCCTGTCCTGAGTTCTATCAAAAGTTTTAATAAGTACAGGCAGGCTCTATTCAGTGCGTCAGCAGTAGAAACAGTTGCACACGCTTCAGCCATTACACTCCTACACAAGAGTGACCAATAGGACAGTCCCAGAAGCTTTACAATGTTCCTCCTTAATTGTTTGTAGTAAGTATTTATATCCAAAAAAAAAGATTGAGAGGTTTCTTGTCTTTCTGATTGTTGCACGGTGAAGGTCAGAAATAGATATTCAGGTACTCTCCTTCCCTATTCTGACCGTCAGTGTTTGACCTTGCAGAGTGGCTGCCCACCAGGTGGTTGTCTGGTCAATAATGATCTGCTCCCATCAGTATCGGCATTTCGACCTACAAATGACCGCATTGGCATGTGCGTTTTGTGAATAATGAGAACATGATGGACAATGTTGGCATGAAACTAACAGCACTGCCAACATGCTCTGAAGGTTTTTAATTACAATCTTAGCAACCAGATGTATTTTTTGCCACCATATTGTGCGTTTGATTAAATCAATTAGTCTTCTTTGTGTTCTTCACACCAGCATGTGTCCAGGTTAGTTTAGGAATGTGATTTATTGGTTGTTTCTGAGAGTTTCATGCATGCTCAACCTGTTTTCTCTCCATGTGGTTCAACAGTGGAAGTGGGCTCTGATTTATTCTCCTTTTTTGATATGGTAACACAACAGTTTGTTTAATTGCCTTGCAATCTTATTGGCAACACACAATTTAAAGTTGTGAGAGATCAGTAATTTTTCTATCTGGTTACCCTTCTGTGTGACACTGACACAGGCAGCTTATGGGTCTTAACGGCTGCAGGTTGAAAGCCAAGTCAGATGTTCGGTCAGTTTCGTCATCAGATAGTGATAAACCCCTTTGGATGATGAGTCATTTCACAATAAGAGACATTCACAGAAACTAAAAATGATTAACAGAAAAATCAGCCTTTCAATAAGTTCAAGATTACATGTTTAATCATCTGGGTTTTGTGCAATTAATGATGAACATTTTTCTACACCAGCTATTGATGAAGGCGCTCAAGCCCTGACGTAATCAGTTATCCAATATGTTCTAACTGATATAATAATAATAATAATACATTTATTTTATAATGCACTTTACATTTGGATCAAATCTCAAAGTGCTACAAGGCAAAAGCAGATAAAAGCATCAATAAAAAAAAAATAAATAAATAATAATAATAACTATACAAAAACGTGACCAAAAGCATTAATGTTAATTACAGTTATAGGTTCTGCTAAAAAGGAAAGTTTTAAGTCCTTTTTTAAATGTGTCAGTCGTCTGTGGAGCCCTCAGATGGTCAGGGAGAGCATTCCACAGACGAGGAATGTCTCCCTCCTCCTATATATATATATATATATATATATATATATATATATATATACGTATATATATGTACATATACATATATATATATATATATATATATGTATGTGTGTGTGTGTGTGTGTGTGTGTGTATGTGTATGTGTATGTATAGGGCTTGAGCGCCTATAATTATATTATATATATATATATGTATATATATATATGTGTATATATATGTATATATATATGTATATATATATATGTATATATATATGTATATATATATGTATATATATATATGTGTATATATATATATATGTATATGTATGTATATGTATATGTATATATATGTATATGTATATATATGTATATGTATATATATGTGTGTATATGTATGTATGTATGTATGTATATATGTATATATATGTATTTATATATATATGTATATATGTATATGTATATATAACTCATAATTTTGATATACATTGGAAAAATGAATTTAACTATTTGATACACGAATGATGGCATCAGTTGCCTTTGCTGTCATCCAGATGGTACTGTAGAGTTGATTGTCCTGGTTAGGACAGCAAAGAGGATGGTCAGCATGCAGGTTGAAGTTGTACACAGATATGATTGTAGTCATAAAGACAAAATTAAGTTTGAAATTAAATGCTTTCCTTTATGGCTGCACAACTAATAGGCATCCAATATTTGACTACTAAAAGGCTTTGCCCGTACAACGCTCCACTGCCAAAGAAATCCGCCAACACCGAAACTACTCCTTGACCAATCAGAGCTGCTCTCTGTGCCGCGCACCCTGTGCACACATTTCATGGATGCAGTCCAGATGAGTAACGTGGATAGCCTGGATAGTTTCTCAAAGTGGATCATCAGCTTTTGTTTGGAAGAATTTCATATTTAAGTCGAGTTATGTTAACCAAGAATAAACTGGAAGTACAGAGAACCTGTGTGCGCTGCAAAGAAACACAACTAACTGGCTGATCCAGTTGAAAATGTGCCACAAACTGATGCATGTTGAACAAGCAAAAAAGGACAAGAAAAACACTTTTAATGTCAATACTCCATCGTCAACTCCGACGTCCAGGACAGAAGCCATGTGCAGAGCAGGTTTGTGATGGAGTTGATTTCCCTTAGTAAATAAAACGTCTATCTTTTTACAACATGTGTTAAAACGGTGGTTTGTGACTGATGATGTATTCACATTAGTGGTTATTAATACACACAGTCCACCTCGGCAGGTGTCACCGGTGGTCATGGGATTCTTATCTTATGGATGGCTCAGAGTTTAATGTCTTCATACAGCGCGCTGTGAAAATATAAATGCAGCAATCGCAGATAAGAAATACGATGGAGTTTAAGACCAGTTTGTTGTCCAGAGTGTGGACAATAGCTAATAAGACAGATGGCACTACCAATGAGCCAGGCTTAGCCTTTAGTCTTTAGAGTCAGAGCTCGCCCCTCTTAATCCTCCTGTCACAACGCTCATGGTGTCTCCTTTCCTGGGGGACTGTGGCAGGTATCGGCAGGGTGGTAGAAGGGGCTATAGAGTAGCTAACATAGAGCAAGGGAGCGGCCCATCATTGCTGTCGATGGAGACAGTTTATCATTCAAGGTGGTTTGCTGCTTGGACTGACCCCCTAGTCTACAATGTGTAGGGTTCTATGTATTCCCCGGGTACCTCACACTGCTTTTCGGGGATAGGTAAAATGCAGAAAACTAATTTCATATTGTTGTATTCTGGATAACTTGGACTTGGGTGATTATGTGATAAAATAAAGCACATATTATTATCACAAATAGTTGCTGAATCTAGATATGCTGCCAGCTCGAAACCAAAGATAAATCAAAGCTGTTTACGGCTGGATGACGGTTTTTTGCCATGATTAGCAGTTTGGAGTAATTATACCGTTTTTACTCACCAGGTTTTTTTGATTTTTTTACAGGAAAATATCTAAAATCTAATTTATTTATTTTTTACATAACAGCATAGTGTTTAACATTCAAATCTAATTCAGCATTTGGTTATGAGAGTGTGGTTGAAGGACCCCTTCTAATCGATGCTTTACAAATGATCTGCTACATCCTGTTTGAAAGATGGTCTGACACATTCATTTGTTCTCCAAAACTTTATGAGGAACATTTTTAGATACTTTGTTTGATGAGATTGTTTTGGTTGAAATCCTCTGTTAAATGACGTGGATCCAATAGGCCTGTCACAATTATAAAGACATCGCCCGATCACAGTTATTTAACATGGTCACAATTTATTTGCATGATCTTTAGAATCGCTTCAATTCAGGTTTTTTTCTTCAAGCTTCTTCATCTATTAATTTGATCATGGGTTATTCAGAGCCCAAGCCCTTAAACAACAGCACCGCTGTGGACATATCTCAGCTTTAAGTCACATGAAACGGGAGAGTTTGCTTACATGGAAGAGGCAATTTTTCAAATTTGCAGCAAACCTGCAAAAAACAATTCCACAAATCAAAATGAAAAACATCTACGGATCCACAACCACTTCGAGAATTTCCAGGCAGTTGGGAATTAGGGAAGTGTTCAACCAACAGTATAAACGTGACTAGCCAAAGAATGACAATGAAATTGTTGATAAAAATTATCTGTCAATCAAAATTTCATTAACGTGACATCCCTCAAGTTCTGTGTATATGCTTGACTTTTTAGAAAACAGATTTCTTCATTACTATTTTGATTTGGTTAATGGCTGTTGGCAGATGTTGGATATGTTGACCATTTTTCACTAATGGGGCATTTAAACCACAGGCTGCCTTTTGGGTCTCATCAGGACATTAACATCTCACAGAGTAGACGGCACCATCAATTTTGGGACTCTTGATTCCTGCTGCTACGCAAAGACCAAATAATCAATTGAAGGAAGACACACAACTATCATTTACCATCAGTGGGCAGATTTATAGATGTGCCATGGCTATAGCACTTTCTCTCCTCCTAGAAGACATGACCACAGTTTGTGACCAGCCAGTTTGCCTGATTATGTGATTGTGCAAACATTAGCTTGATACTGAAGCCACAATTGGGATTTGTAGAGAGGGGATGTCTGACATATGAATGGATACACACAGTGATGACAGCTGGCAGCAGCACAGAGGGAAGTATCAATATATAGTATCTGACCTGGTTTCATATACTGCACACAGAGCAATAGTATGGGTTATTGTGGAAGGCATGTGCATTTTTAATGGAGGTCAGAGCCATTTTTAGCTTCGGTCCCATCATGCTTTCCTGTAATTTCATTACTGTCGTCATGAACTGTGGTAGAGTTGAAAAACCCTGAGAGCTATAATCCACTCAGAGTCTGAGGTAGGCAGTCATTTTGACACCTGTCAGTTGATGACATCAGGGTCCAGAGGTTACCTGTATACTCAGATTCTGTTGGAACAGTTTTTGTACATTGACACAGTGGCTTGTACACAAGGAAAAGAATACACATCAACTTTAGTAATGTTAAGGTATATCTGCAGGCAGGATGTTATGAGAAAATAGGTCCATAAACTGTTTTCTTTCAAATTTTCCTTCATTGTGGTCCCCGACTTTTCCCGGTCTCCGTGTCTATCCCAGGTACACCATACATTTAGTACAAATCGCATGTCCAATACAAATTGTTTGCCGTGCAAAGGTGTGGACATGTTTTCTTCGTTTTTCTGGTTTGTTCTCCTAGAAGGATGTAAATTGTCTCTGTTTTGACATTTGTTTACTGGTCTGGCACATTTAGTCAACAGTGCTCCAAGTAGACTAAGAGTCTTACTCTAATGTGAAGTAAGTGTTTTAGTGTGTGCCTGCTTCGGTAAAATGCTCTTCAAGACTTTTGATCCACTGTAAAAAATAGACTTTATGCCAGCATTGTTAACTTTATATTTGTTGTTCCTAATATCAAATTTTCTCCCCTAACAATAAATGCATTTTCACACACATATTTTTTGCTGACACATATGTTCATAGTGATTTTATTGTTCATCAGTCCGGCTGGTATCCTAATGAGAGGATGGCTTGGCATATTGACAAGAGCACTGCTCTTATTCGGCGCTGCTCAGCTGTGTCCTGTTTTTCTTTCTTGTTGGCAAACTGGGAGAACGTTGCTTGGAGAATGTGGGTCAGCTCTCGAATGTTCATGGGGAAAGGAATTTGCAACACACACTCGAGTTCTTGACCAGACTCGTGACATGGTAGATGATGACTGTGGATCAGAAAAACAAACTAAGGTGTGGATTTAAAAAAGTGAAAATTATTTTGAAAAGGATTGATGCTGTCAAAACTTTGCTACAGTAGGTAGACCGTCTTTCAGGTAGGTTGTCTTTTTCATTGTTGAGCGAACCTTTTGTCGATGTAGAAACTGCTTCAAATGTTGGTGCAGAGCTCCTCTGGCCTGTCAGCATTCTCATCCCCACCCACTCTTTCATGTTATCTTTCTAGCCTACAAAATATTGACTTTCCCTCTCTCCTCTCCAGATGCAGTGCAGACTTGGCTGTTGACTCGTCTGCAGGCTCTCCTCTTCTGTTGTCCCTGGAGTCTGGCAGTTGGGGAGGGAGATTCCAGAATTCCCCTTCTTCCATTGCAGTCTTCTTGTCGGAACAAAACCAAGCCCTCCTTCATTGTAGCACACAGCTCATCTGGACCAGCATTTCTCGACCGGCACAGCTCATCTCCTACCCAAGGAGAGCGTAGCAGCTGCAAAAGAGTCCCCTTCTACCAGCTGATCCCTTGCAGCCCTGCCACCTCTGCCCCGTCAACATGGTGTTGTCACAACGGCAACGAGATGAACTGTAAGTTGTCAACACACTTCCCATAAGATGCAGCCGAGATATGAGCATGTCAAACCCCTCTCTGCATGTATCCAGTGGGGTTTTGATGTTTCATGTCTGTTGCATCATGGAGTGAGGCATGTTTCATTCACTTTCATTCCAGATGGTCATTCATACACACACACACACACACACACACACACACACACACACACACACACACACACACACACACACACACACAGAGCTGCCCTGTACAACCACATTCCTGTAATGTTACACTGCAGCTTTGAAGGAATTAAACTCTAAAGATACTTTTTCTCTGAAGGCTTTTTATTTATTTATTTTCTTCAAGTAGAGAAGAAAATTGTTCATTTCAGTGCCAATTAGTCTGTTCTAAAGGACTGGGCAGTATAGCTGAAAAACCATAAATAATGCTTTATATCAGTCAGTATACAAAATTCTTGATAGTTTTTTTTTTTTTTTTTGTCCCAGTGGAGCATACATAAATACAAAAGCAACATTTTTCATAACCTAAAAGATTCATCACATTAAAACATATACCGTCAATAAATACTCAAATATTATGCTGACCTGCATGATTTCTGCACGTAGCAGTAGCATGGTCCCCACATCCATATCACACAGTCAGATTCAATTTGTACTGTTTTCTTGACGGTAACCCACAGGAAGAATAGATTACTGATTGATGACGCTGGTGTTCCGCTGAGGCCTTGCAGCAAAAATGTATTGACCTTCGTCCAAAGCCCCTATGTCTTTCAAATATGTTTGTTTAGCAAATTTGCACTATTTACCTATAGGAGATGCTCTGGGAAAATCAAGGCTCCAAAGTTGTACCAACCGGTGAGCGTTTGGTCGGTGTAGTGTTTCAATTCCCATTGTCGTCTTTTAGTTAAACCGAGAAATTACATTCTTTGGCATGTCTCAAATCTTTGGACTGGTTGTCTGGCACTGTCACGGATATGGCATACAGATGGAAAAATATCTAGACATTTGGTGTGTGTAAATTGAGCAAGAAGGGAAAATGAGAGACTGTTGGAAAAAGAGTCGAGGAAATTATAATTTGGTGCTGCAGAATCAGTTGGCTTTAATATTTATCCCTGAGTGAGTGGGGGAAAAAGTTAAGACAGCTCGGTGTGAGATGCAAGGTCATCTCTGGTACTCATGAATCCTCCTTGTCTTAGGGATGTTAAACTGATCAGATTGTATAAATGATGCAAAAACAGATATTTACCACTTACTTTGAAACAACATGCTGTTTCTCGTGAATGCCCGCCAACTTGAACTGTCATTGAAAAATGCATCATCATTCCCATGACCATGCATTTAACGTTCATCGGCTATGTTTCTGTTTTTAAATGAGTGCTGTGGGCGGCGTCTCTTCCCGTTGGTATGCAGAGTTCTATCGGAATGCTAATCGTTCAAGCTATTTGCAAGTCAAAGGAAGCGACTAAAAACTCCACACCCCTTCTCCTCCAGTGCACAAACCTCTGTCCCCATAGCTCACAGGAATCATCACGCCAACTGGGTTCACATTCAAACGTCTTC
This sequence comes from Lophius americanus, assembly GCA_037951165.1. NCBI lineage: Eukaryota > Metazoa > Chordata > Actinopteri > Lophiiformes > Lophiidae > Lophius > Lophius americanus. Next base: position 173,149 of record JBBDHG010000100.1, read on the forward strand.
AAATGAGACGTTGTTTTTTTGTTCTCAGGTTGGCCTTTCTTTTAATGTTTTATTTATTTGATTCAATTATCAACACAAAATAGAAATGGCGAGGGGCTACCAATATTTCTTCCCAAACCTGGATGATTAAGGGATGATCAGAGTTGCAAAACTATCTTTTTTTTCTTGGAATCTAGTTTCACCACGATACGATAATATATCGATTGTTTGGACGACACGAGATATATCGATTCAGGGATGTGTGATCGATTTCAGACGATATTATTTACCCATTTAACAAAATTGTTTGTATTTCACGTTACAGATACACGAAGTGAAATAAAATGTCTGAAAAGTAACTAGTAACTATATCTGTGAGAAAAATGTAGTTGATTTAAAAACATTTGTCCAATCAGCTACAACATTTCCTTCTGTGATTTAGTGGAGTAAAAGTATAAAGTACATCAAATGTAAAAACTCAAGTTGAGTACAAGTACCTCAAATGTGCACTTAAGTACGGCACTTGGGTAAATGCCTTTCTTTAACACCATGAGAAGAAATGGGTAAGAAAAATCTTTATCGCCACAGTCCTAGCTTTGTGTCCATCCAGGCTTGTTCAGAGATGTAGTTATTTTCTTCGCCTGTATATTCCAGTATACTAAATGGATTGTTTCCATTTCTATTCAATTCAATTCAATTATTCTATTCAACGCAATTCACTTAAGACTCTCCATTTTTACAGTACACATCACAAATTAAAATGATTTGAGTAACTCTACAGAACTTTAACTCACTTCATTAAAGTGAGAGTAGTGCAAGATTTTTCGACGTAATGTATTTTTAATGAAAGTTCTACTCAACAATACACGATAGTATTGTTTTCTCGTCCATTTATTTCCTGAATAACATGATACGGTAGAATGACTTGGTAAAAGACCGTATGTTACACAGAGTGATGCAAAAGCATGTCAATTCAGCAATGCGGTTGGACATTTTGCGCTACTCAAGTATCATCCCATGGTTGGCACTTTGGTCATTTAACCCAGAGTTGGAAAAAAAATTCTAAAAAAGAAAATAATTTCTCTGTGACCTTAAGTCAGATGCAGTGACTGTGCAACATCTTCACAAAACCTCTATTTTTATGAGCACTTCCAATGACAAGCCCGTTTGTGTTTCTTTCCACGATCAGGGGACTTGTTCCCTCTGGCAAGCAGTAAAAATAGATGTAGAAAACAACCGTCTTTGCTCCCATGAAAGACCTGGAGGCATCCAAGGGCAGATGGGCTCTTGAGTTCTCCATTTGCTTTATAAAGACAATCCCATCAGCCTCGTCTGCGTCTTAGCTTACCAGATGTTTCATGTGATTTTTGCCCTCCAGTGTCTGGCCATAAATGTAATAACACAACACAACAACATCTTCTATATGTAAGGATATAACCTTATTTTGATATACTGCCAAACCCGTTAAAATTACACCGAAGCTTCATCCTTTATTTTTCACTTAATAAGTATGCCCACCCAGCCCTAAAACATTTGTCTTAACTATGCTGTAAAAAGGACGTAGCTTCCCATCTATTGCAATGAATTTTCACATTGTGATATTTTGAGGCGTATTGCCATATTTATGAAATTATCATTCAAAATTCCTCTTTTGACATTGCATATATAGAAAATGAAGGATATCAAAAGTGAGACTCTGGCTGAATGCAAGCGCTGTTAACATAAGCCAAGCTTGAGCTGGCACTGCTCCAAACATCTCACAAGTAAACCAGCAAAACCCCAATTTGTCACACCAGTAAGGATAAAATAAGGCAACCTCGAAAACATTCGGGGACAACAAACTTAATCACGTACTTCAAAATGAACCCCCCGAGGAACATAGCTAACGAAAATTGGTTTAAGGAACGCACAGCGGGGAGTAGAAGGGTACATTAATTTCAACAGGTCGGAATAAATGCACATTACTACAAATGCCCGACCAGCCTTGTCATTTCCCCTGTAATCCTTCAAAAATAATACCATCTAAAATTCATTACTCATTATGATTTGTAAACTTTAAAGGAAGAAAAAATCTGATTCTGCTTTGATCTGCTATTGACCTCTCAGACTTTCTAAAAATCAGTGATCGGACAAAAACATTACAATCCCTGCACCTCTGTCATTGAGGTATAAGTTATCAGGTAGACAGCGGTTCAACGAAGGACTTGTGTACAAGAGTAAAAAACAAAGTTAAGACATTAACCGTCAAATGCAGAGCGTGTGGAAATAACACGTGATCCCGGGATATCATGCAAGGCTGGGCAAATAAGCCTGACAAAATGTCAGTCTCTCTTAAGTCTCATTTCTGAGTTACAATTCTGCCTGCATTTTCATTCTGGACATCAGCTGCATCACAACGAGCGCTCCTAGGGCGGGGCGATTCTGGATAAAATTGTAATTTGTAATTGAGATGAACGTCTGATTTTTTTGTAACACTGTTTTGGCGCACGTTGCAATATTCTTTACAACTGCCGTCATAAAGTCTGTTACTTCATTTACCATTGGACCTTTCTCAGTTTTCTGGATGATCCAGTGAAAGTAAGCCCAACTGTGAAGGTCTCTACGGGCTTAAGGGTTGATGGTTGATCCTCGCTCTAGTGCTTCAACTAGCATGAAAGAAGAATTGCCTGACACCCCCCCCCCCCCCCCCCCCCCACACACACACACACACACACACACACACACACACACACACACACACGCACGCACAAAAAACCCACAATCTTCCCGATCCCTGTTTGAATTTTACAGTATTATGATAATTGGCTCTATAAGAGGCTTTGAGGTGATTAAAGTTTGGGAATCAAGTACAGGTTAGAAAACTTCAATAGTTGAATCTAATTTCTCCTGATCTTTTTTATTTTTATTTTTAACCCTCGTCAATGAATGTGATGGATTAAGTGTCTGGTTTTTTGAGGTACTGACAGCCTTCAGTTGACATGCTTTCTGAGTCTGCTGCCAGTTTGTGGGAACCTCGTCAGTCAAACAAGAAGAATATTAGATCAGTTACAGTTTTCATGGAGATCTAACTGGTGCTTTATGTAATCCTGTCATATGACTTTGGGGAATGTTTCTGCTCGAGAAGTTATCAGCTGTTCTGTACGCAGCTGTTAAGACAGAACAATACGATTCACTTTGGTTCCCTTTGGGCCTGCTCTTTCTTTCCACTCCCTGCTAAAATGAATATGCTTGTTTTTACTTTAACACATTCAAATTTTTGAGTGAGAATTAGTGTTTTCTTCTCTGTTTTTCTTTTAGTGTTGGATGTTACCCATGAGATGACTGGGTAGCTAGATCAGATCAATTATCATAATTTTTTTTTTTTAGATTTTAAGCTTAAATATTTGCCGTATTGTTTTGGACCATGTATTAAAACATGCACCCAACATCAATAAGTAACAAAACAACAAAGGAGAGATGAAACAAACAGAGCGGTAGAATCATGGGTACACCGATTGCAATTTTCTTGGCAAATTACCTATTTTATAAAGTCTAAACGACTGATACCAATTTTGGCTATTCCGATTTTTTTCTTTTTCTTTAAAGTTCATAACCAAGACGCAAAATAGGCAAAGATAGAAACAAAAATTTCGTGCTGAGGACGTTTTTATGACATTTGGCTGAGGCAGAGAAAAGTGAACCATAATTAGAAAAGGTGCATTCTGGACAGCCCTCACGTCCTCTTCATAACTTTTTAGTGGCCTTTCCATCATTACGTATAACCTGCAGCTGTGACGAGGAGACGAAAGCCTTCACCCAGCACAGGTTTTTACATTCAAAGCATTTTACAGAGAGCTAGAATTTGCATTAAGGCATGCGGGACGTGACTGTGCTGTATTTGAGTTATGCAAGTATGTAACTTAACAAAACTTACTGCACTTATTGCACAACATCAGTAACTTACTCCTATATTTTTAGTTGCAGCCTGCTCTGTTGAGCCGGTGAGATTACATAAGGCAGGTAGATGGATGGCAGCAGCACACGATGGTGCAATTTAAGGGTCCAAGGCTCAGACAGAACACAATAAGACTTTGTTAGGCAGCAGCCGAAACCATCTGCTGTGTAAATTAACCTTGATTCAGAATTTCTGAAAATACATTTTGCATTTCTTTGCATTAATATTCTGTTTGTCGTGCAGTATTATTATTTTTTTGGTTAGCATTAGGAGTTTGAAAACTTACTATATATATTATTACCCTAATAACGTTGAAGGGTAGAGTGGATACCTTTACCAAGGTTAAGTGCCATCCCACGTTTATATATCGCTTTCTCACAGTCACAAGATATCCATACAGCGATATCTCCATAATTGACATGACATCAGTCTTCTCCCAACCTTTAAAGGAAAAAGTAGAGCTGATGTGTTCCCTTCGATCAGGAGAGACAAATACAATGTAAAACACACAGGTTGTGTACCATTCTCAGGACACTTCCTGCATCTCCTCTGAATTTATGTTAAAAATGAACAGCTGTTATAAGCTTTTGGTCAGTTCTGTAGGGTCCTACAGACTTTAGCCTACAGTTAAGGTAGCTTAGTTCTGCATATTTTAACATCTCTGGTTGTTTATGTAAGACTGAACAACTAAACGTGGAGCGTCACAGGGAGGTCGAATATAGAGCTGGATATAATGCGACGCATAAAGACCACGGATTTAATTATTATGCAGTCAGTTAGAAGATTTTCTCTTCTTCTCAGGACCGAGAATTGAACTTACCCGAAATGTGACGAACTATCAAACTACTCTCATCAAACAATATATCACAAAATAGTCACTTTCATCCTACAAATTCCTCATTCCAAGACAATTCCAGGTTTTTAATTCCAACTAGTAGAAAAGATCAGCGTTCTAGATAACAAATATTTTTATTCTTTTATGCCTTAACTGAACATTCACAAAGTAAATGGAATTATTAGTATTTTGTAAACGCATTCAGAAAAATGTACTATTGATGGGCATGCACATTATAAAATCTCAAATTTTGACTTTTAATCCAGAGATTTTAATCAATCTGTTAGTTCATTAAGGGACTCAAGGTTAGTACTGTGTTAACACACATCTTTATTTATCTTATATTTTAATGTTGATGTCGCGGACTTGTTCTTTATGATCCCACCATCAACAAATAAACCCCTCATTGAGTCATTTCTAAGAAAAGTGGAGGCTCTGTGCGCTGTGCATTTCAAATCATGCGTGAATGGGAATGACAATAGAATAAGAATTGGGAGGAAATGATGTCACTGACGGACATTGCTCACTTACCCCTCTTCTCAGAAGAATGAGGTCATCCATTTCTTCCTCATCTCATCGCCGCCTCCCTGTTTGTGTCACAGGCTGCTGTTTTCCTCTCGGTAGAAGATTCTATAGCACATAAGAGAACAGCTCTATACCAAAGGTTTGACTAACCAAAATGTTGATATAATCTGAAACAGACTCCCAAAATGGAACTGAAAGACACAAAATCACTGTTTTGGCTGTTTGCAAAAAAAGAAAGATTTTAGATATCTTCAAAACAGAGAAAGAGCTACAACTCTCTCTGACGCCCCATTGTTTTTTCTCCCTGTTATATTCATCCTCTCTGTCCACGTACTCACCCTTCTATGTTTCTTGCCATCTCCCTACAACGTCATCTAGTTGTGGGTAGCTGGTAACCACAAAAACCAGCCTGTTTGCTCTCACTCTGTTGCATTCCTATTTTCAACCATTTTCTTCCCTTTTCCTAAGGAACTGAAAGTGGTATTTTCTTGGTGTGCGATTTCGGTAATTACTGTCTTCTAAATTCTTCTCATACAGATTAAATAACACAAAATATATTGAATGTGATGCACTATAACCACCATTTTCTGCGACAATTGACTACTCAATAGCCTGTTTTGCAAAAATCATGGAACATGCATAAGCCTTCAACTTTTTCTGCAAATGTTCCTTGTCTTTTAAAAGTATTTCTGTTACTAATGAGTATTTCAGTAAATGCCTGGGCAAAGGAACTTACAAGTTTTGTCTTTTTTTCTATCTAATTCTTTCCTTTGTGGATATTAGCTATTGTTAACTACAATCGAATATCTGCACACGTCACTCACTGTTGTAAGCTATCAGTTGTTGGAATCAGGTCAATATCTGCATCAAGTGCTGATACTCGCAGATTTCACTGATTCACACACCGACCCAGATTCCATATTCCTGTGTGTTTATGATTTATAAATAGACAGTAATGTAATTCTCAGCCTAAAGCCTCAATGATGTAACACTGACTAATTAAATCTGACACTAGGGAAGCTAATAGGAGTGAATGACTTTGGTTCTAGCCACTCATATTTGGCTGTCATTGGGGTAACTTTTATCGGTTCAGTGTCAGATTTTCATTTACTTATTTATTTGTATCACCTGAGGTTGGCGGTCGCTGCAATGTGGAGGCATTTTGGTGCTCTTCGGCTTCTTTTTTTGCCGTCCACTCTTTATACTCAGCAGTGTGATTATTTTGCAACTGATAAAACAAACTGGTGTTTCCTTGGACGCTGAGATTGTTACATTCAAATATGATGGACACAGAATTATTTTCCTGTACACGGCCCTTGGTTGGGGTCTTTTGGTCGTTTCTTTGCTTGTATTTATGTCATTCTTGGCGCTCTGCATGCACAAATTCAGGTTGATTTGACAGCGTGAAGCCTTTGGGCGGAACAGGATGTCTTTACGGAGATGTTGTGAGCACACATATTGGACAAAGCATTAAATAAATCAATAAACGTGAGTGAAAGTGTATGTATAAGAAGTTTGAAATGTCGATATCCGATTATATTTGATTAATCTACCAGCCATAAACTATCTACTGACACACCAAGATCAAATGAAAGTCTCCTGCTTTGTCCCTCATCTACTTTCAACTGCAGCTTCCATTTATTGCCTCGACACCTTCTTAGACATCCTAGCACTCCCCTCCCCTCCCCTCCCCTCCCCTCCCCTGTAGATCTGGAGACTCTTGCGGCAGACAGGCTGTCGGAGGAGTTGATAACTTCCTGGTCACCTTGAGCTGTAGTAAGCCCACTCCTGTTGTCATGGGGATTCAGATGGGCAGAGGGAGATTGGGGTTTTGGTACTCAACGATGCCCGAGAAGGGTGTAGGGGTCACAGACTGGGCTGACAGATTGTGCCCCCTACTTCCTTCATATTGGCACCTCAAAGCTGTGCCTGCCTGACAGCTTGTCTGGGTTTTTCTGGCATTAATGCTGGTGTTTGCGGAGAGCACAGCAGGTCGGGACTCCAGGAAATGTTTTACATCCGAGGAAAATCGTGTTTTTATCAGGCATCATGAATTCAGTGTCTTTGTTTGTGTTCTTGAGGTCATTTTCTTTCTTTCTATTTAAAAGGAGAAGCTGATGCATAACCAGAAAAATGAAAAAATAGAAAATCCAAACCCAATCCTGAAAAAAATAAGCATCTTATTGTGTTTTATGAATATTTCTTACCTGTTTCTGGTGTGTGTTGTGCAGAGAAACATAAAGTAAACCTTGTAATACTTAAAAGTACTAGGAGTTAGATGATTTATATTAAATGTATTATTATTATTATTATTCCAGCTCTCTAATACATAATATAATATTTGCCCATATTGCATTATTGTGTTTGTATTTCACTGATGTAGAGTGTCGAATAAATGTCTTAAATTAGCATACATTAAAGTTAAAAGCACCACACGATGATTTTCATGCTTTGTATTGTTCAGTAAATCCGTCTGAGAGTAACCCCAAAGACGCTGTTCACTGCTGCTGCTGTTGTATTTATATCCCCCAACATCATTTATGACATTTATGTCTGGAGCATACCTCTCATTCTATACTAACCATCTTCCCCAAACCTCACGTATATATTTATCACGCTAAGTATTTGTGACTTTTAATATTTTTAATGGTATACTAATGGTATTTTGGGTGGTTTCCGTGGACACAAGGTTTTTACTGGGATTCTCAAGGGTCGTCATCTTGTCTGGAGTTCTGGATCTCTACAAAGCTTTAAGCTATAAATACCAGTGGCCCTTTTTTTTTTTAGTAAATAACATTTTATTTTCTACCAATCTTATGGTTTCAATATGATTTTAAGGACACTCAGAGTTAGTCTTCTTCTGCATAGCATATAATCCACAACAGTCTCCACTCTTCCATGTTCACAGGTTGAATGTCGGTTATGTCATATACTGATGCGTTTAATGTGTAATATTTTACCCTTGTTGGCGGATTTGTTCTCTTCAGATCACTCTTGTTCAAAACTATGTTCATCGTTAGTGTTAAAGCCTCAGTCCTTATGAGGCAAAGTCTGAGCCTCCAGAGTCAAAGTCAACGTTATACAACTGCTTTCACAACCTGTTCATGGTAGATAATCATTATGTATCCCTTTAATACGTGCTTTATATAACCATTTCTCTGTAATACAGTCAAAAAAGTTTTCTGTGTGAAAAAAAAAAACAGTATTTGTATTTTTTAATTTTGAGCTCCACCAGTGGAGATGAGCAGAATGAATTCTGTTAGAATATTTAGTTCTTACTGAATCATGGTTTCACAAATGATGTGTCTGTTAATCGGTCTCATTATGGTTCTTGTAACCCTTTCTCAAGTATTTACCACGAAAGTCGATATTCCATTAATGACGACAAAAAGATTCCTTAAAAGGAATGTACAAAATGATATAAGGGCCCAGAATTAAGCTATAACCTCGTTCATAATAAGAATACAGCATTAACATGAACTGCATTATTTATTTAAATGGAACATTTACAATTTTAATGTTAAGGTCATATCAATCATTTAACTCATTTTTAATCCATCTTAATTTAATTCATTATTAATTATTTTATTTTATTTTTTGCACCTATGTGCATTTACATTTACCTTTGTGTATTTATTTATTTAATTATACAAGCTAAAGATTTAATTTCGCCTTATTTCCGGCTCTGTGTGTCACCCGGCTGTCCTATCTGGACATCACTCATCACATATATTGCATAAATAATATAATATAATAATATTAAATAGGGCAGTTACACACATGTACACACACACACACACACACACACACACACACACACGTTATCACCACACTCGTCGTCTTTCGCCTTTGTTTGTTTGAAAACCTGCACAAAGACTGGAGTAGGAAAGCTGTGTCCACATTCTTTCTGAATTTATTAGGGTTATCTCGCTCCTCTATGATTTTTCTCCCAGTCTTTCTTCCTCTGCGTAGACGTAGGTGATGATGGGACGTGCTCCGACTCTATATTACCCCTTATCCACACAGTGGGGAGTCGTCCTTCTCTATTATTTGCCCACAGCAACAGGAGCTCGTTATAACAGCCAGACAGATGCGTTCTCAATCTGTGTGAGACGGGCCTGTAGAGATGTGTGAGTGTGTGTGTGTGAGAGCAGGAGGTTGTCTGTTTGTATTGTTAGAAGTATGTCTGAGTTCTGGACTGCAGTTTTGCATGCCTAGCATTTTTATTATGTCTCTGGGGTGATAACGTACCATTTACATTCTGGACATATTTTGTGAACATATCTTTCTGTCTGTTTTATCTGCTGAATGCAACTCAGTCGCCCCACGCCGTGTCTCGTGGCGCTTCATCAACTATCTGCTCTGCTAATCAGGAAAAAACTAATTACTGGTTCTCTTTGTCTGTTTCAGAAATCGAGCCATAGCCGACTATCTCCGTTCCAATGGATATGAAGAGGCGTATTCCACTTTCAAGAAGGAGGCGGAGTTAGATAATGTGAGTTGATTAAAGGTGGACACGTACATGGGATCGGGCAATCCCACCAATTTATACAAGCAATTTGTCTTGATTTCCACTTCACTCGTTATTTTGGTCGACGTGTTCATGAATGTGACGAGGAACACCCACACTCCAATTAATGGTGGTTTTCTGATAAGCGGTCCATGGTCAGTGCTCCGGTCGACGAGCCTGTGCTATACGGTCCTCCTTCACACATCACACATTTGGGTGACGTTATACCATTGTTTTTGTTCAGTCTAAATAAAAGAAAAGTAGCATTTAGGGGTGTCTTCATGGCCGTGTGATAGTGTGGGCTGTGTAGAAAGGGCGAGTAGCAGATTGTGGACATGCTCCGCCATGTCTGCGACTTGCTGAGTTTTTACGCTTGCGTTTGAAGTACATTTCAATCAAAAATTGTATTATATTGTATTTATAGTCACATGGAACTGTTTGAATATAATGTGAATATTCATATCATTCCAATATTTTATTTTTCTTTAATAGTTAAACAGAATATTCTTCTTCCCTCTGTACTATTTTGCAATCAAGCCACGTAAAACTTTGTATTTCCTGAGTTTCTCATAGTCCCGTTGTCTTGAGATGAAGGGATCCACAGAAAATGTTCTGTGGATACTTTCACTTACTGATAAAGGAAGTCAGGCGTCGGTCTGCTCTTCTCTTCACCCCTGACAAAAGATAGCATGGCTGTAGAATCACATTTTAATCTTTGAGGGGCTGCAGTGCTCATTAGCGTGTATTCCCCCTTGTAATAGTATTTTTGATTCATCTGCTTTTCATCAAGACGTTCTTTCCCCTCGCCTTGCTGTGACACCCGCACCCCCATCTCTCCTTTCTCCATTCACTCCTCCAGACGTTTTCTAATGTGGCAGCACCGAGAAAGTAGGCTGAATAATAGATGAATGGCACGGAGGGGTAGGCGCACCCTGTTGGTTGCTAGAGCTCAAACACACGCACACCGACACACACACACACACACGCACACCGACACACACACACACTCTTAAGCAGCATTGTTCTTACAACCAAAAAACTTTAACACCATTTTTCAAATGCTGCAATGTTTTAGCCTTTCATTACTAACAAGGTTTGTACGTTCGGTCGAATGTGGTTAGATTTTGCTCCGAGTGAATGCAATGTGTTTTTGTCCTCGACTCTTTTCCAAAACTTCATAAAAACGTTCATATTAAGATCAATCCGTATGGATTATGCTTTAGTTGTTCTTCTGTTTTAGCTCCACAAAAGAAAAGGCATCTACCTGCATGGACGCCCAACCACAAATACGTGCTTGGATGCTAGCCATTGTTTAGAGACGGCCTATTGCACGGACACAAACACAAACACGTTCACACACACTGCAGCCTGCGGGTGGGTCGGGCAGATGGTAGATTACATGATTGCAGACTTGTCTTCACAGGCTTCCCTCCCTCTTCTCTTTACCTCCATTTCTTTGCAGTGCCTCAGTTCATAGCTTGGTCTTTTTACACCCCACGATAATTTGAGGAATCACCTCTTGTGATTCCTATAATTGTTGGTGAACCCTTCAGCTTTTTACACTTTCAGGATGCCCTCTTTTGTTATTTGTTTAGTTATTTGGTTACATTGTACATAATGTGGTGAGTGTCAGTACCTGGCAAAAATCACATCAGATTCCTGTCAGGGTTAGGTTACTTTATTCTGACGCATATCCTCTAAAGCTGTCCATTAATTCTCTAACCAGTTCATTTTCACCCTTCAATCTTCCCAGCATCGTTTCACGTGCAGCACTTCCCATCATTGCTTTCTCTTCCCCACCACATGAGAATCAACTGCGTGCAGTTTATTAAGCCAGTCAATACGCAGATGTATTTTTCTGTTGTGCTGCAGTCTCCAGAGCACACAAGTCTCCAGCACACAAGTTTGCTGATCTGGGCAGCTCACATTCTAACCATTCTAGGATATACCCGCTTTTGTTTCCAGCCGAGGCAGAGCAGCTAGCTGCGAAATAAGACACTTACCACTTATTTTCTCCCTCACTGACACCCGCTGCTGCCTGTCAATTTTACATTTGTGATACTTTGGTAGTTAGTACAAGCCTCAGGCCAATATTATAAACATACATAATATCAGCCACCGAACCGACTCTCTATTTTTTGGAAGTCAAAACGAGGGAAAGAAAATTGTGCTTTTCAACAATTTTCTTTTGGTGCTGTGAAGTATTTTCATACCTCTACAACTGTTAGTTAGAGCCCATCCTACAGACCATTAATACTGGCCGATTACAGTGTTTATCTAGAGCAGACGTGTTCATTTGACTGATTGTTGGAAGGGACAGATGTGGGATGAGGTCTGTTATGTGAAAGGTAGCAGCTCTTGGATTAAACCTGCCGCCTGAATCAGGATTCTGTCTGCCAGAAGATAACTTCCACCCCTGCCTTCCTTCACTGGCGGGTGTGTGGCTGTAAACTGCCTAAACCTTTCTTGTCTGCAGGAGATTAGCTTGTGTGAGACGGATTAGGGTGAGGTTTTGTGTTTCTGTGTGTGTAGTATGTCCATGTTTTTGGCAGTGTCCGGCAGTTAGCGTTGGCTCGTGAGGGGAGTGTCAATAATTCCCTTTTCTTTCTTACGAGAGCCAAACACCTCCACATGCCACCCCAGCTGCTCACCCTCCCACAGGCCTCACTGATTATGCCGAGCTCATGATTCTGATTGGCTTTCTTCACATATTGACCGGACACCCTTCTTTTCTTTTTCTGCCCCTCCTCTTCCCACAGAATGAAGAATTGGATAAGAAGTACGCCGGCCTGTTGGAAAAGAAATGGACCTCAGTCATCAGATTACAAAAGAAGGTTTGTGGGGTTTTCCATCTCACCAAATACTTGTGGAGATTTTAGTCTTGTGACATGACCACTGATTTTATTATTCAACTTTTAATAAACTATATTATTACTTCTCCAAAATACAGCTGACTCAGCACCCTATGAGTTTTTTTTATGGATATATGTAAACATTATCCCAATTTTCCGTCATTGAATAGGCATGTTTCAGTATTCCCATTCTGGATCCACACCATCAGCATGAACTATACTCCTCTGACAGGTGATGGAACTTGAATCCAAGCTGAATGAAGCAAAGGAGGAGATCACCCTGGGTGGGCCTGTAAGTCAGAAGCGCGACCCCAAAGAGTGGATTCCACGGCCACCGGAGAGGTACATGCTGAGCGGCCACCGCAGTCCAGTCACCCGCGTCATCTTCCACCCCATCTTCAGTGTCATGGTGTCGGCCTCTGAGGACGCAACAATAAAGGTCAGTGCTACAGAATGATGACTTCACACAGGAAAACGTTGGAACTCATTTCCTTCTTTATTTTTACCTCCTCCAAGAAGGTGGCACTTTTGCCTGCATTTCTTCATTTGTGTGTCTCCTTGTCCGTGAGCAGAATTACTTGAACGGGTTAAATGTATAGAAATTGTTACCAGTGTCCTTTCAAATCCTCGTGGTAGGTTCTTATGGTCAATGAGTTTTATTACCAGGAGGGTGACGTGGTCATGAGTGTGTTGCTTTAGGTGTAATGACACAATGGGCTAGCTCCACCCTCTTTGGGTGAAGTTTGTGCTCTCTTGAGGGCAGTATAGATTTTTAGACTGCTCATTTATAAGGACTGCTGCCTGCCTGGTTAAAGGCGCTGTCAGCCCTGAATGAAAGGGTGAATAGCTTACATTCCACTACATACAAAGCAAGACTGAGAGTTTCTATTCAGAATGACAAACAACAGACGACTTCTCGAATAATAAAGCATTTATCCATCCATCCATCTATCAATCGATCACTTGAGAAAAGAGGCAATATTTTGGTCTGTAGTCGGCGATCAACCTTAACCGCTTCCAGTACCGGATAAATACGATTGGATCAATCTTAGTGCTGTATGTACGTACTTCAGTTATGTTCGCCTCTTTTTATGGCCTCCGACTTCACAGTAGCCACATGTTTAGGCACCGGTTATAATACTCCTGAAACATGTCAGCTTTGAGGAACAGGTTCATATAAAGTAACATGGAATCATTGCTGAATTTACTGACTGACGTCCTATTTGGCATCACATGTTGCAGCGCTGGGTTTACAATGAGATTATTAAACAAGTATTTCTAACCGGTTACAGTATCTACAATATATGTACAAGTATATATAAGCCTCAAACATCTCTACACAGAGTTGAGGTCTGAAAACGTTAACATCCAAACTGCGGTGCATCCATTCCTTTCATTTTTCCTCATCCGTCTGATTAACTGACAAGCTTCTAGTTTCTATCACTCTCAATTTTTTATGCTTGTCACTCTCCGGGCACACTTCCAGATCACACAGATTACACTGCTGGGTCTCTGCATGGGCAGCATTAGAAGATTCTGACGTTTTTAGAAAGAAGAAAGAAGACCTGTAGTACAAGGTGTTTGTTTTCGTTCCCCTTCCCTTTATATCAATAATGAGATTCCGTTACCAAATCAAGCGTTATATTTGATTTACTGAGAACTAGGTGGCAGCCCTACCGCACAAAGCTCCAGCTCCAGTCGGTTCGCCTCTTCTCTTCCCTTCATTATGACTCAACTCATTTCTGGACACACCCTAGGTTATCTGTCTATCTGTCTGTCTGTCTATCTGTCTCTCTGTCAGTCTGAGACTGTTTTTTTTTCTGCAGTAGCTCCCTTGCTTTGCGGTACAATGCCAATTCTGTGATGTACTGCTTGTCCTGCATATTTTATTGAAGAAAGAATAAGAGACACTTTGTACATCTCCTCTGCTACACCCAGACAGCAAGGATTCCCCTCTCTATTCTGGCACTTTCTTCATTTTTGGAGCCTGCAGGTCTGTCCCATCCCATTCTAATCAGCATCCTGCCTCATATATCCTCCACTTTAACCGTCAGCTGTCCCACTGTGATCACCCGCCGTCCCAGCCATCCGTCACTCAGGAGGAAATCTAGAATTTAGTCCTGCTTCAGTCACCCTGTCACCAGACTGCCTCATCTCTCAGATCCCCGGCCTTTCACCCCGTGTCCTACTTTTCTCCTCCTGAGCAGCTCTGTTAAATTTTTAACTGAGGAGGAGACCTTGTGCTCTTAGATCTCCGCCAGACTGAGAAGCTCGTCAGCCTTAGTTCCCCCTGGTGCCAGTGAGGCTTCCTGTTTCATGTAATTTTATTCATTGACCCCTTCATTGTGCTTGTTCCTGCTTTTCTTTGTCAGTGGCTTACCCATCATAAAAACATCATTCTCAGAAACCACTTCTGCAGCAGTGGTACTGTGTGGTATCCTGTTCTATTGTAGTTCTATGCACAGGACTCTAATCAACTTTTTCTTTTACTCTACCTGAAAATGTAGTGCAGCAGCGGCTAAACCAAAAAGTTTTGTCCTTAAATACACATCATGCTCCATTAGGAGCTTCATTAATCATCATTATATAGCGCAAGAATGTGTTTTTCTGCTCTAACAATGCACTAGAGTGGCAGTGAGAATTATTGGAGGACCTGCAGTCAATAAGAGGTAGTCAATGGATTATTTGAGCTTTGGCTGCAATGAATACCTGCCAAACCTGATGCACCTTCCTCCAAACACATTAACTGCTTTAATTTCCCTGAGATAGCCCCCTCTTATCATTTCTACCCCATGGCCATCTGCCAGGCCAGCGGCTTTTTTTGGGATGAAGGGGTAGGGGGGGTCTGCCCAAAATCCCTCATCCCACAAACAGAACCAAGCAATATTTATGCCTCTGACAAATAGTCTGTCTGCTGTAAAGCCAGAGATGTAAACACTTTCTAACTGCTGCTGCTTCCTTGGCCAGGTCTCCCTTGTAAAAGAGATTTCTGATCTCAATGAGACTTCCTGGTTAAATAAAGGTAAATAATAATAAATAAAACTGATGTTTATATTCCGTCCGTACTCAAACCAGCGGTCCCCTACAACTGGACAGTGGACCGGTTCTGTGCCACAATATGATTCAGTGAAGTGAAGAGAACTATTTTCATTTTCATTTTTTATTTTTTTTTATTGTTTGGGCTTTCCCTTGATCAAGAGCAGGAGATGTTTGAGGAAACGGTGTGTTCACACAAAAACTCTTGTTGGGTGGTGAAAGGAAAGACAAAACGAATATTCTATAAGCCATACTGTATGTTTTTCTTTAGAGTAATAGTCTGAATAGCCAGTTCTTGTGATTTTTCTGCCAATCAAAATCCTGATTGATGCTCGTGACGGATGTTTTGGCATATGGGACCAAAACGGTCAGACTATGCCTCTGAAGACACTTAAGATGCTCTAGCTTTTATGAACATATAATCTACTCTTACTCACATTTACTGTCACCACTGATGCCCTCGCTCACAGAACCACATACACACATTACATGTATCTGCATTCAGGAGCTCTTTAAGTGTAAACTGAGGACTGGTTTTTGAAAGTACCTATCTTTGTTTTTTTCACTACCTCTTTTTACCTTTTTGTTCCCTTTTCTCTCACCACAGTATGCTGAATTGTGAATTGCTGGACTCTTTATTTTGAGTGATAAATAGACATTTACATAATAATATAATTTTCTTTGTCATGGATTGAAGGGAAATGGAAGAGCTTTGTTAAAAAGGAATCTATGCATGTCATCTTTTCCAGGTGTGGGACTATGAGACAGGAGACTTTGAGCGCACACTGAAAGGTCACACGGATTCGGTGCAGGACATCTCTTTTGACCATACTGGCAAACTGCTGGCATCCTGCTCTGCAGACATGACTATCAAACTGTGGGATTTCCAAGGCTTTGAATGCATCAGGACTATGTACGGTAAGAAGATCAAACTATTTCTGTACTTTTCTGACCATGTTGTTTGTGTTACCATGGTGAAAACACTCTCCGGTTTCCACGTCAGTGCAGCTTGTGAATGTAAGCTGGGCTCAGGTGGTGCAGATGCTGTTGGTCGTCACATCTGTTGCCTCGAATGCGATTCAGTCCGCTCCAATTCACAGGACCCTGTTTCACCCTTAGTTAGGCCAAGTGGGTCATTTTATTCATCTTCATATCCATATTCAGCACCGTTTATGACGGTAGCTACTGTTATCCATCCTTTCTCATAGTATGGTAATCATTTGTGATCATACAATTGGCTCAAGTGCTTAATAAGCCGAGTACGAGGGGATACGTATTACTTTTCAGTTCTCAAAAAATGGTAACTTCTGAAAACTTGGAACGATTGGTAGCTTTTGGACTCTCTATTGAGAGTTCTGATCCCTGACTGGACCACAAACATGCAACACCAAACAGGAAACCGTTCTCTCAAGTCTTGATATGAACGATGAGACCAAGATTCAAGCTGTCATCATTCTAAACACGTCAAAAAAAACATCTGATACGCAATATTGTTGAGGAGACTCACAACGTTTATAAATAAAAGATGAAATGTATTCATCAATCAAAATTGCAATGATGCGTCATATTGCAATACTTGTCCAAAAATCACCACAAATATCGCAATGTATTTCAAAACGAAAATGAACCGCAATACCCAACCGTAGTCGTCAGTATGACAAGAGCCGTATCACGAACACTCTGTCAGTGAAGTAATGATGGCTGCATTGTTTAAGGCGCCGCTATAACCAGCAATTAATTCAATCTTTTTTTCTTGTTGGCGTGTGAAGAAGCCCCCCCCTCCAAGCAGCCAGCCGGAGTGCAAACAATATTTTCTTATCCTCTTCATGAGTCTGGTAGTAGAACCCACCCACGCCCGGCTGCGACAGAGGAATGAATGAATTCCCGTGAAATGAATAGGCTTAGTTGGAACGCTGACAAGAAGCGTTCGGGGCCTCCTCCGGTTTATGCTGGACTCGTAAACCCAGCATTTTTGGAAGTGAGCAACAGATTTTCACTGGTTGCCAATCTTCTTTGTAGTAAGCGAGGAAGTGAGCTCCTGGCACGCTTCCTCAAACAGAAAAGGTTCAATTAGGCCGTGCAGAAAAACCATTGAAGTGCAGAGATCACTGTCTTCATTAAACAGAGCCCACTCCAGTTTAGTTCCACACCATTTCCTCTCCATCCCTCATTTCACCACAGCCTCAATTCACTAATCTACTCAACCGTTGGTTATTCACTTCCTGTTACTCACATTCTACAAAAAAAAGCGAGGCCGACCGGTGAAGTGGTGATTTGGACCACTTTGAACAGCGGTTAAATCATCCTCTTTTCTGTGTTGCTGCCACCATTATTACAGCCTGATGACATGTGTGTGTGCAAAGACACATGGTTAAGCTGCTCTTTAAGAGGGCACTCACTGTTGTCTTTATCTGTAGCAGCTTAAATGCGGCCCAGCACGGAGGTAATTAGGCGTCTCTTCTTCCCCACTAGACAAAATAAGCCTTGGTAAATCTGCTGCTTCCCTCGCTATGTAATTGGCTAATTATGACCGAACCCATCGGTTCTTTGTCCCCGTTGGTGGCCGGAGGTGTCTCCTTTAAAAAAAGAAAAAATGAATAAAACGTTCCTGAATTTTGACTCCTTCACTTTCATTTATTTTAAGGAAGAGATATATTGAATGACTTTGTGTATGGTCGTCTGAAATCAATAGATTATAAAAGGAAAGCTCACAAATGTTATCGAGAAACTCTTGGGATTCAAATTCTTAGTGATCTTATTGTTATGTTTTTTCTGTTTTCCAGGACATGACCACAACGTTTCCTCTGTAGCCATCATGCCCAACGGAGATCACATTGTTTCTGCCTCAAGGGACAAAACCATCAAAATGTGGGAGGTGGCAACTGGGTAAGAACCCGCCATATAGCCCTTCTGTTTGATCACACCCACTCTGAAAACACGACTCTGTGCTTGACTTTTCCCTGTCTTTGCTTAAGCTACTGTGTGAAGACCTTCGCGGGCCACAGGGAGTGGGTCCGTATGGTGCGGCCCAACCAGGACGGCACGTTGCTCGCCAGCTGCTCCAACGACCAAACGGTGCGCGTCTGGGTGGTCTCCTCCAAAGACTGCAAGGCTGAGCTGCGGGAGCACGAACACGTGGTGGAGTGCATCGCCTGGGCGCCCGAGAGCGCCAACCCCACCATCCTAGACGCCACAGGCTCAGAGGTAACGGACTGCCCACAAGCTGAGGGTATTCTGAACCACATCTCTCCAGCTCTGCATTTCTCTCTGTTATACAACTATATTCTCCATCATTCACGTCCTGAATTACGTTATATAAAGGGTTAATGGACGACCTGTGACCTTCATGTGAGCGTTTAAGATTAATGGTCAGGTGATGCCCAGTGTTGATGATGGTGAAAGCAGAGCAGAACAGGAGCTCACTGGTTAAAACTGTAGTAAGGAGCTACTTACTGGGCGAGTAATCCATGCCACTACAACGTTCAGTATTATACAACCTCGTGCTGCCAGTCACGCACACAGCGTGGTCAAAGCAGACGGAGTACAGAACTAGTGGTTCAGTACCGACGAAAACAAGATTTGATTGAGAGAGTTCACTGTAGTTCTCTCAAACACTCACATTATGGCAAACGTGTAGTTCCTCTACCTGCATATGAAGCTGGCAGAATCTCTTCGGATATAGTCTCTGTTTGCTATCTAAGAAACAACAAAAAATAAAGATGTGCTTATGTGTGCAAGCATACGCTTCTGCCCAGCTCTCCACTTAAATCATATAATTAAAGGCGGGACAGTAAGACGTAAGCAAAGATAATGTGAAGATGATCAATTAAAAATGTCACATGTTTCATAAGAGAAATACACCAAAAACCCGATGTTATTGAACGAGTAATCAAAGGAAAATAAGGAAGCAGTGACCTCTCCCATGAAGGAATCAATCAAAAGGGGAGTAAACAATGCATATAGGGGACACCTACAAAGAAGAAATGAAGAGAAGCTTTGGATGTGACTTGAAAACAAAACAGAAGAAGCTGCAAGTCCTGGCAGAGAGGTAAAACAAAAATAGATGCAGGATTGTGTATCCCGGGGACACACATTTAGATTTGTGAGTCTCATCTCAGACTCGCAATCGTTTAAACGGCGCAGACCGAGATGAATTCTGTGTACGTGTGTGTGTGTTTATGAACACACAGACACACACAGATGGAATATCAGCATGACCCGCAGTCAGCCCAGACACCCGTCTCACGCCTTGTGACCAACTGTGTCCAAATGTAATCTTATCAGGTTGGTGCCATCTTTGCCTCCCTGCAGTATTCGTCCCAGTTTAACCAGAGTGTAGTCAGTGTCCCGCCAGCGGAGAGGCCCATTTTACTGTTCAAACATGTGTTTCTAACTTATTTTTAACATTCTCTATGCCCCCGCTAAAGGGGTAAACACTTGCAAAGGAAAAATTATTTTTAACTACACAGACCTAAATAATCTAACAGTGTTGTGTAAAACGTCTCTCAACAGACGAGATGTCTTTAAACGTGTTTTCCAGAATCAGAATTACTTTCTCGATCTTTGTGGGGAAATTGGATGGAACATTTTATTGAATTATCAGTTTCAAACTTGAATGCGCGTGTCTTGTAAACCAGGGAATAACAAAACACTTAAAGGGGCAGCTTTTCACCCTGACTGGTTTTTGTTTAAATTCACCTAGCAGTCCCTTAGAACCCACTGATGCAACCCACTGATGCAGGGAAAGCTGTGAGCCGCGTGATGGCTGTTAGCTCTGCTGCGTCTGACGGAGCAGCTGTGTTAACAGCACTCTGTGTCTAATGGAGCAGTTTCTGTATTTGTTCTGTCGCGGTCTTTCTCGTGTGCTTTATTTCCTCTAATTCTATTCCGATGAAAACAGAAATTATGCAAATCCAAGTCATTAAAAGTTAAATGGTGTTTCAGATGAAACATTCTGTAAAAGTGGAAAAAAATAACTGAGGGCTACAGAAGTGCCTCAAACCACTGCTGCTCGTGGAAGAGAACGGCAATGGGAAGATTTGTGAACCAATTCAATGGGCTTAAGTCGAAGAAAGGTTTATTTGGATGAATGTTTGAGATACCAGGGGAACATAAAATGTTTGGTGAGTTAATGCATTGGTATATGAAGACTTTTTCTTTCCTTTTCACCTCACAGACCAAGAGGAGCGGTAAACCAGGTCCCTTCCTGCTGTCTGGCTCCAGAGACAAAACCATCAAGATGTGGGATGTTAGCATTAACATGTGCCTTATGACACTGGTGAGGCCCGACTTTGGTTCATTAAGTAAACCGTATTTCTATGTTTGTCTCATTATCTTGCTGTCTAACCTACAGTCTGGATGAAAGCCTTGTGTTACTTGACTGAGACCAACTGATTTTGTGACTGGTGTCTGTCTCCCAGGTGGGTCATGACAACTGGGTGCGTGGTCTCCTCTTCCACCCTGGAGGCAAGTTTATTGTGAGCTGTGCAGACGACAAGACCTTAAGGATCTGGGACTACAAGAACAAGCGCTGCATGAAAACCCTGAGTGCCCACGAACACTTTGTTACCTCTCTGGGTAAGCAGACCCTCACCCTGTAAAGAAACAAAACAAATGGGGGGAAAAGAAAAGCTTCACCCTGGTTGTTGTTGGACCAGTGGGTCTCCTGAGGAGCAGCAGGAACGTCTTTATTCCACACTCGCTGCTCGACTTTAGCCAAGGGTTGTAAGCTTGTTAAGAATCCCGGTTTCTCCCCCGGCGGCATGTTGATCATCCTGAGGGGCCGCTGGCAACTGGGTTTTAAGAGGTAGATGTGTGCTTGAGGATTTTCCCACCTCCCCCACCTCTTATCTGATGCATCTCTAGCAGATCAAGGCTGGGGAACTCTCCTGAGGAGCTCCTCAGCCAACTTTTCCTTGGCAGGCTGTTTGAAATCCAGTCTTGTTAAATCCTGCTTCAGCTAAAGAGGATAACGCTGTGAGCTACTGATGTGATGAGTTCTGGAGCCGCATGGAAGAAAAACAAAGCCCCTTTGTTTGGAAGGATTGTATAAAAAAAAAAAAGGTTATTTTCTCAGAAAACACCAAATGCTTACAAACCAAATCAATAGGAAACGCTCCCTCCCTGTCCTGTTTGCATTCTGCTGATGAAAGAGCTGCACCGTATGACCGGGAGGGAACGTCAGACACCTTTACATTGATAGATATTTTTTAATATTCTACTTCTCAGCAAAGCGTTTTACACACCGTTAAATGGTGAAGTGGTGCCTTTCATTTTGGGGGTGGGGATTTGTTTCAGATGAGGGTTGACGGAGGATTTCAAAACTTAAAACTGTTCAATATTGTCTCACCAAAGATTATTTGTCTACAAAGGTTTGAAAGTTTAATGTTGCATAGATGCAGAGGGGACATGTTTTGTTTCTTTCTGGAGCTCATTTCTTACTTTGTCTTTTTTCTGATGATCTTTTCGTTTGCTCCTACAGATTTTCACAAGGTTGCTCCCTACGTGGTCACTGGAAGCGTAGATCAAATGGTAAAAGTGTGGGAGTGCCGCTGATTTCAACCTCGGAGAACTGGACCACCACCACCCCGATTACCCAGGACCTCCTCTGGATCACAACCCCCCATCTGACATCCCCCCTCCTCCTTCATCCCCCGACCCAGCCACCTAAACCCAACCTCATCATCTCCTCCGGCCGCACTCGCCACCACGGTTTTCTCCACGTCGCTCTCTCTGGTTCAATAACTATTGTCCTTTTATGTAAATTATTCCTGGATGTAGATCGAGCTATTAAATGTTACACAAAAAGTATTCCTGCATGGTAATCCAAAATTGTATACTGTAAATTTACATAACGTCTAGAAGCACCGTAGGTTGACCACAGGGCTGGCCGTCTGTCACGCAGTCTTACCGACCACCCGAAGGCCGACGTTTTTGACGGGGTGTAAACTTTAGGGCACTAAAAACTGATAATTTAAGAAATGACAGTGTCTTTATGTGTAAGATTTTTTTTTTGTCTATTTTTTTATTTAGTTTTTTTTTTCTCTCTCTCTCTCTCTCCGTTATTTTCTCTCCTTCACTGTCGTAGTCTGTCGGCGCCGAGCTTGGCGAGGCAGGAAGAAAAGCTGATGCGATCGTCTGTGGGGCTTATTTTTTGAAATAATCTGTAGCTTTATAACATGACTTCTCGAGTGTGAATACCATTTCTCTTCATGTGGAACTAGGTAATATTTTAATGGCTGTATATACAAATTTTTTCAAATGGTTGTTCTTGGACCTCGGGGGCTTGAAACAGCTTTGTACTCTTATCATGGCGGCACATGACCCTCTGCTAGGCTTTAGGTGAATAACCCCGCTTCATGAATCTGCAGAGAATTGATATTTGAAATGGCGGCTATGCGAAAAGGACTCCGTTTGGCCCAAGAAGCCGAAATGTACAGTAGGAGCGGGTTTGTTTTGGTGTTCGCTGTCAGTCAGCGCTCTGGGTCACAGGAACACCTGAGCAAAGATCAGGGATTAGAGGTTTAATCTCCAGCGCTCGATAAACACTCCGGGTGTGTCGCTCCTCAGCAGACAGTGTCATGTGACCGCGCTAGACAGACTTGTGTTAAACTGCAGTAACATCCCGGCAAACGTTTGGTGTATTAATTGGAATTTTTTTTTTAATTCAGAAGATGCTCAGTCATCCACAAACATGAGGACAGTTGAAAGGTAAAGGCATGATGAGGAGTCAAAGTGAGCCCCCTGGGTTTGACATCTGGGATGTGCAAAAATCTCAAAATTCTGAGGGGTGAAATATGTGTTCTCAAGAAAGGAAATCAGTTTTCTGTGAAAATATGACTTGTAAATTTAGCTTATTATCAAGAGTTTGGGCAGTTTTTGTATTCTCACACTAGAGGAGGAACTGGGTGGGATTTTAGCTGGAGGAAACGCCAGCAGCAGACCCGATAAGCGATTCTGTTGTTGCCGAGGGGTTCTGGGTAGTAGAGAGCCGGTCGCTGTTAAAAGAGGCAGTGGCAGCTCCTGGATCAGATGTGGACAACCTCATGTGTGTTCAAATGTGCTCTGAGTGGCTTTCCTCAAACTTGCAAACAGGAAGACTTTTTTGAAAAAAAGACTGAAAAGTAACTGTAAACCAGTCGGTGCTGTAAAAACGACCATTCCACTCCCCTCGGAGGAAGAAAACAATGAAACATCTTGCTTCTTCTATCTGTAGCTGATGACAAGGTGGTTCATTAATTAATCTTGCACATCCCTGTTTTCACTCAATCTTTGGTCATTTAGCGATGACCAAAGACAAAATTTATGATGTTAATAAATGCATAAATCTATAATTTTCCAATTAGCCTTTTCATTCCAGTGCTGTTTTTGGCTAATAAAGAATTCCACTGCTTAACTCATCTTCTTATCTTTGCTTCTTGGCCATGGTTTTCCTCTTCCTGTGCGCTCAGGATGTGGGGATAGACTCCAGTCTCGTGCTGGTGGGCTTCTGTGGGCCTGATGTGGCCGCGGTACTGCTGCCCGTGGACCTGCACCAGAGGCAGAGCTGTCAGAACCCAATACAAATACTGGAACCAGCCCTGCACACAGCAGCTGGTTTGAGAACTTAAGGCGAGAGAATGTCTCAGAGCCGTTTATTTACATTCTTTTATTAATATCAGCTCGTAAAATAACTCATTCCGATAAACAAATAAAAATAATCTAGAAATATATAAATAACGGTAAAGAACAGAAAGGGATTACTCTACTGCACGATGAGTACCTTTACTATAAGTAGATTCGACTGCTTATCCTGTGGGGCTGGAGCCCATCCCAGCCGTCATCGGGCGAGAGGCTGATGATTCTTTTATTGAAGTAGAGTTTTGAATGCGGTGCGTTTCCTTGCAGTGGAGTGTTTTCAGAATGTTGTTTTACTACTTGTACTCATGTAAAAGTACCGGAGTCTCCGCTGGAGGAGGGTAGATAGTACGAGAAAAACAATTTGGATGAATTAAGTATTTTTCCAAGTCAAATTCTAACATTTACAGGAAAGAAAAACAGAATCTATGGCTTTTTATCGTTGTGTTAGAGGTAAGTGATTGAATCGGGGATCAATGGCCTGAAATCGAACATTTTCAACCTCTTCTTCCTGGACGGAGCCAGACTTGCCATCCAGTCCTTAAAACAAAGCTAAGCCGATCAGGTTCTGGCTCCAGTCAGGTAGCGATGAATCCTCAGCCATCATCTCCTGTGCTTCAGGCAGCTCTGCTCTCTGGTTGTAGAGATGGTCAATCTTGTTGTGTGTGATGCTGTTTCTGTGAAAGCATTGGGATTGTGGCGGACTAGGATGTCTCACAGGAGAAACCCTCTCTATCTGGGATTAGTTCTCATGTCTCCTCTGGATTGTGCACCCATCCCCCTAACAGAGGTCTTCTTTTTTTAAAAATGGTTTCCTCTATCCTTACCTCTGCGGGTGGAGAACGGGCAGATATTCTCCTATCAAAGGAATTTGGCATGGCTGAAGAAAATGCCGACGTATGAAATGTTCAAGCTGAAGCCAAAAACGGAGACAAATCAGTGTCTTTGTTGGTCCAACACTGAGACCAACTTTAGAAACAATGCAAGTCTCTTCAGGAACATTCTCTGACTCACCAGACTCTCAAATGTAAATGAGGTGATGTGATTTCTGCTTCTCCTGAAAGAAAACGACAACAACAACAGCAACAACACACACTTGCTGTCATTTTATGCAAGTGTGTTCCCTGTTGGAGAAAAATCCCATTTATCCTGCCGCTCACAGCTCCTAAGCAATCCCTGTGCTCCTCTGTTCCGACTGGAGTCCAGACGTCCTCTGAGATCCACGCCAGAGGACTTCAGACGGCTCTAGCAGCTCCTCCAGAGCTCCTGATGTTCTCGCCACTGCGGTGTCACTTTTCTCTCAGCAAACCGTTATACGATATAACTGGATGTCATAATTGTTTGCGACACAATAAAAGAAGAAAATCTGAATCCCTGTGGTCCTGATTATTTGTTTGTAGCTTCATTATGACTTATCCAGAACAACATTTCTCTGCTTTTGACCCGTCCCTGAGGAGACCCTGGGGAGTATATTGTGCTTGAGGGTCAAATTGCAGTTTAACAACTCTTGTCTAGTATTTAGGTAAAGTATGACAGCAATTAAAGGAAAAAATAAATAACATTTTAATCCACAATGTGACGGAATTGTTGCTTTACCAGAAATACATAGTCTGACCTATGCATGCGGTATATCTGTGTCAACGCACAATAAATAATCTCCATAAATATATGTGGTTTAAAAATATCCTTAATATTCCTAAACTGCACCTACATCTAGATTCTATTTATAAAATAGATTTTTATTTAAGTCTCTTATTGTAATTAATTTTGTTGTCACTTTTGAATATAATGCTTTTATAAATATTTTTTTATTTCTGTTCTATAAAAACATTTTTTTATCCAACTTGTATTTTAAGTAATACAATAAAATAGTTCTATGTAAAACAGTTGTATGGTATACATACTTAGAATGAAAATATACCTAAGGGTCTAACTTTTAGACAAATATATATTTCGACTTTATTGATCATTTTAGGGCAAAAAACAAATTAATGAGAAAATTAAGTAATCGACCGTAAGAGGCTTTTGATTTAATGGAGATCATAATATTTTGAGGATGTATCAAGTTAGCTAAATATTCAAAGGCCTGATATCTTTGGTGTTCTGAGAGGAATTAACTCTACGTTGTGATCAAATGTAGAGAAATTAGTTTTCTTATTTGTGAATGTGAAATTTTGCAAATAATAAAATCAGATTTGTAAGGAAGTCAGCATTCACAGCTTTGCCTGTAGATTCCAAATATAATGTCTATTCTTCTTTTAAATTTAACTCTGTTTTGTCCAATAACCATTCAAATATATAATATAATATCAGTAAAATAAAATACTAAATCTGTTCATTGGAGATGTCCCGCGATGACGTCAACGCGCAAGAGCGTAGGATGTGCCGTCACCAGTATCCAGGAAGCGAGTTGCAGCTATCGCTTGGACAACGTTTGAACAACGTGAGTCCAGTGAGTGTTTCGTGCAGTTTTTCCTTTCTTTAAAGGCCTCAGCGGAATATCAACACATTTCGAAAGAAGGCAGGAGTTTCTGTAAAGGTAGGCAGGCCAAAATACTGGCTCTATATCAGTTTGAAATGTCTGCATGCCTCAGGATTGAGAATGAAAATGAGTTTTTCCTCGATTTAAAGTTAAAAAAAATCAACTCAATTTAGACACAAGTAACCCTAAATAGAATATAAACAGCATACTGTTGACTAATATCAGTGAAGTTCTATGTCAATATACTGAATAACGTATATACCATCATGTTGTTAACTGCTTGAAATTCAAATTCTATTCTTAGCAGTGATTTCTTTTTAATACCTCTATCCTTAAGTTATCCTTAAGTTATCCTTAAGTTATCCTTAAGCGCAGTTGTTCGCCAATTTTAAATAAAAAATGTTTAGGGGTCGATCTTGAACCAAGGATCTTCTAAATGATGTGGGTTCTGGATCACTTTTTGCAAAGCAGAACCATTTTAAACTTTCCCAGTATCATGCAAAAATAATAATAATAGCACAATCATAATAATAATTCGGTCCACTCGTGATGTTGCACCAAAACAGTTGGATTCAAATGTTTTAAAAGGTAAAATATGTATTTTTCGGTATCATTATTATGTATTGAAGCACAGTCTGGAATCATAGAAGGGGGAAAAGATGTGAAACTGTATATTCTGATTCGATTAAATGGATTTCATGTATCTAAATGAAGAATAAATCCAGATCCAGCATTATGAATAATCCTATTATTGATCATTCACAACCAACTTATGATTTAAACTTGGTTCCTCACACACAAAACCACTAATATACAATATTTAGAGCATCAGTATTTGGTCATATGTTGGTAAATAAAGTGCAATGAAATGAAACAGTGTTTGTGCTAGTCAAAAGTACAATACGACGTTGGTAGATACAGTAAACTTATTATTATTATTATTATTATATACATTACAATTCTCATCCACATTTCTAGCTGTCAGTCAAGGTAACAGTAACGGAACAGAGATGCACTGTGGTGCTGATTCAGCCCCTAACTGTTAGTTCCAGCAGTGTGAAACAGCTGTGAGGCAAACACTACTACAGAAGCAGTGTGATAGACTTTTTAAGAATGTGGACAGTTCACACATCCAAGCGACAACAACATAGTTCGTAGATGTAAAGATACAAGTAATGATCTCACAGAAGTGTGTTGTTGGCAGAGGTGTGCTCTCACCGATCACCATTCTGATTTTTTTTGTGTGTCGTTTCATTTAGGCTCATGTCTTTCTCTCTCTCTCTCTCTCTCTCTCTCTCTCTCTCTCTCTCTCTCTCTCTCTCTCTCTCTCTCTCTCTCTCTCTCTCTCTCTCTCTCCAGTGTCTCATCATGGCTCTGAACAGGTCGATGCATCCTCGGAACCGTTACAAAGACAAACCACCTGACTTTGGTTACCTGGCCTCCAAATATCCAGACTTCCAGCTGCACGTGCACACCAGCCTCACGGGAAGACCTATGTGAGTACCTCACGCTTCACACGGAGTGGAACTGTTTATATCCCACACACGACCAATTAATCTCTCTCTCTCTATCCTATTGATTGTCCCTTATCATCTCAAACATCTTAATCAGGGTTAATTTTTTCGGCCATGATCACAAAGCTTCTGATTCACTGCTCAAATAGGATATTGTGGATACTGTGATGTCAGAAATTGGCCGTCGCTTTCTGCTGGAAGAGCACATGTCTGCGTTTGTTGGATAAGGCATGATAGAATTTTTACTGTCTTCATACCTGATTCTGGGTCGTTGCTCATGTTGGATCAGACTGCGCTCAGTCTGTTGTTGTTGTCTGTTGGTGTGTAAGTGTCTGTGTGTGATTTCATACACACCACTGCTCTGAGGTCTTGAGGTGCAAAAAGTCCATGCAGAGAAACAAAGGAAGACATTTGTTTGATGGGATTAGGGGTGTTGACGTCGAACAGCGTGAGCTGAGATGGTGCTGAGAGACGTGACTTGGGTGCAGAATGTGTCTTTAGTTCTCAGTGCGTCACACACCCGCCTCCAGCCAGAAACAAACACCGGCACCCTGGTGATTCTAGGTCGGTGTTGGTGTCTCTAAAGTGGCAGTTGATGTGGAAGAGGAGGATATTTAAGCCTGATAAGATAATCTGGAGAGGGTGAAAGTATAAACCAGAAAGGTTTTATAATGATTTGTTGACTCTCTAATCAACTAATTCATTCAAACGGATCTCATTTGTATGTTTACTTAGAACAAGTAGCTCTAACTATTTTAGATGTCGGAGTGGAGCCGCTGCTCCTTCACGTCAGGGAAGGAGCAAAAGGAGGGAGTTCAAAGGAGGGAGTTGAGCTGGTTCAGGTGTCGGATCAGGAGGCCTCTAGTGGAACTGGGAGGAGACCCCCGGGTTGGACCCGGAGCTCACTGAAAGGATTTTACATCTTATAGACTTGAAACGCCTTGGGATCCCACATGGTGAGCTGGAGAATGTTGCTGGGGAGAGAGTCACCTGGAATACCGATACACTACTGCTGCCGTGACTCAAACCCGGTCTAACAGAACAAAAATGGAATAGTCCGACTTGAAAGGACCGTTTGGATCTGGCGGAGGTGTGCGCTCTGTTGAGTGCCGGTGTATTTAATCATTTTAATGATTTATTTCTTCTTCATGAAGACGCCCATGGAAAAAAAATCAAAAACCGGTGATTACCAGAGCTGACAGCTATTGTGGGACTTGTCTCCCTCCTCCCTCCTCCCTCCTCCCTCCTCCCTCCTCCTTTTGTGTTTGGACTAAACAGGTAGCACATCTGCTCGCTGAGAAAATCCCAGGTTTGATGAGGGTTTGTGAATGGAGATGGCCGTGCAATCATCGGCGTTCACGTTCAGGCACGTTGTTAACCTCCACATGATGTCTGTGTGTGACAGGTGTTAATTAGCAGTGTGTAGTGCCTGTCTGTCTGTCTGTCTGTCTGTCTGTCTGTCTGTCTGTCTGTCAGAGGCCCACAGACAGACCAAAAGCTGTGGGCGGGTGGCTCTTAACTTCCACAGGGAAATGAAATCCAGACAATCTGGAAAGTAAATAATTAACCAGTAGTGAGTCATGTGAGTCTTATTTACAGATTTTCCTCCGTTAAACAGAAGCCCGTTAAATAACCGTTAGTAGATTTGATTTGTTGATTTACAGCGTTCTTCCTTTTAAGTAATAGTTTTCAGCAGCAAATGTGAAGTAAATGGTCTCAGGTCGAACTCGCTTTTCAGTTTTTTCCCTCCCCTCCATCGACATTAACAGATGTCTAGGATTTTATGTGTGCGGCACCAGCGCCGGGTGTCGCTCTGCAGAACTCTAGCTCTTCCTCCCCGTCAGGCTGTCATTCCGTCAGTGGAGGGATTAGTTCGGTTTTGTGTTTCCCATTGAATTCATCTACTGGGTTTCTTTAAGTACTTAAGCAGTGAGTTAGGGCTGAGGGTAATCTCTGGCAGACACTCACTCCATCCTCAGGAGAGATATGTCGCCCCTCATTCAGAAATCATCAGTGGAGGGGCCCGATAGCAGCGGCACCGCAAGTCGGGCCCAGACCAGGGGAAGAAACACGGGTGGGGGTGTGATTGGAAATGAGGAACTACAGAACTGTCTGAATGTTTTTAGGGAGGGTGTGTGAGGGTTCAGACCAGGCAGAGAGAGCGCTGGGATTAGAAAACTCAAATGGATCTTAAAATTTTATTTTTTGCTGGCTGTGGGCCAAAAATCAACAAATTTTTTTGCTCTGGTAATTAATAAAATCTCACATTTCCACACTAGCTTTCTCCACCCCCCCACCCCCCTCACTGATATGCCCAGCAGAGACATTACCATCCAGATACTTTCAGCATCAGATGGGAGAGTGGGGGGGGACTCATTGCCTTGGGTAGGATATTATTTTTGCATATCTCACTCAAATCTGCTGTGATGATGTCGCCGCCTGCTGTGCGGCCTCAGAGCCACTCGCTTAATATCCTGTCACAATCATCACCGCAGTCAAAATGATTTATCTGGAAACCAGTTAATTAGGATTTGTAATTAGGCATGTGTTGAGGTTTGCTGCAGGGCTTCTGCCAAACATCTCCCAATGAGCCTCTGGAGCTACAAATAAAAAAGTTCAAACCTAAACCTGAGGTATTTTTATATCACTACTATCCTTCTCAAGTATACGGCGTTTGCAAAAATGAACAAATCTTCATTTAAATCGGCAGGAGTTTGTTAGCAGGGCCGGTTATCAAGATCCGTTTGTGCCCAATGGGTTAAGATGAACATCTGGAAACGGGCGATCTGCTGTGGCCACCTCTAAGGGGAACAGCCCCAAAGAAGAATAAGACTATTCCTGCTCTTGTGATACCTGGCGGAGTGTTTGAAATAGCGTTTTTAAAGAAATCTGACAGGAGAAGAGATGAGGTCACCTCTCTGTGCACAGAAGCGGACAGAACCTGAGGGTTCTGGCCGAGCGGGCTCTCGTGCTGATAGATTCGGGGTGATATTGAGCAGTAAATCCCCCCCCCCTACTTTGATGGTAGTTCTCCTCGTTACTGTCGACGTTGGGTCAGAACAGTCCGTTTTTCCTCACTCTCCACTGAAGATTGTCCAACGCTGGATCCCGTCGGCCACGTTTATGTCGTGAACACGTGGTGGCGTCACACCTACGTGGCAGCGGAGGCGTAAATCGCGGGTACGCTCACGCTTCGTCTGGTTTCAGCCATTGCTCCAGCGTGGCTGGATTTGCGTGCATCCCCCTCATGTGTTCAGTAGACGAGGTTGCCATGGCGACGACTCCCATCAGCGGTGCTGATGGGAGTGATGGGCCTGCATTGCACACACACACACCCACCCACACTCATCAGGGGCTAAAAATAGAGGGGGCTGGCTCGAGCAGCCCATCTCTCTGAATATTGATCGTTATTTAATGATGCCTCTGAGGAAAAATGAAGGAGGACAGGATGTGTCAGAGGTGGACAGATGCCGGGGAGAAAGGCCTTTTCATTTTGGAAAATGAGTAAGCGTTATGCTGATGTATCACTTCTCCCTCTGTAGTCTGATTCCCTCTCAAAGCCCAGCCTGCGTCTAAAGTACAAAGTCTTCCTCATAAAAATGTGCAGTACTTCCTCAAAATATTTGACCCCAGAGAGGGATTTTAGACGGAAAATACTAGCAATATGCATCTACTTCAAACTTTGGCTGCAACACCAATAAACGTTTTATCAAAATGTAACATCCTGAACAGCAAGAAAATTGCACAAATGATGGAAAAGCTTGATTATGGGTCCGTCGAGAAGATGATCACCGGCCCCTGGATCAGCACCATTGTATCTATTAATGAAATAGATCCACAGAGCACTGACCCACCTGGAACAGAAACGGGACCCATTTTAGGAAGCGTTATAAAGACGACAGGTGGGAATCCAACACCATCATCTCCAGCAGGCGGGTCACCAAAAATCTGGATCTGGGCTTCAGCTTTTCTCTATGCATGTCAATCATGAGCTTCTCATCTAACCATCCACAGACAGTCAGGCTCCGCCCCCAATTCTCCCCAAGCCAGACCCTCAGCACTGGTGTTCCAAAAGGCTGTGTACTGAGACGTCTCCTGTATTCCCCCAACACAAATGACTGCATCTCACCACACCCCTCAGGTACAACAATCAAATTTGCTGATGATGCAACAGTGGGAGCCATGATCGCAAACGGGGATGAGACAGCGGACAGAGACGAGACCTCCAGAGACTCGTCATAAAACTCATCATGTCAGGGCCCCTCATCATGGAGGAAGAGTTGAGAGGGATCCCAGGTTCAGGTTTCAGTAGGACATGATCTCCACTGCTCTCTTCAAAAAGGTTCCACAACAGCTCTATACTTCCTGAAAACTAACTGGACTGTGGATCCCCTTGTAACGGCAGACAAAAGCTCTCCGGTGACTCATTCATGCAGCTCAGAAAATAATCAGACAGCCCCCTGGCCAGACTGGAAGAAATCTTCAGAACATGCTGCCTCAACAGAGGCAGCAGAATGCTGCAGGAAGTAAAAAACCCCGAACACCATCGATTGTCTCTGCTTCCATCTGGAAGGCACTGAAGACCCACACCTCCAGACTGAACAAGTGTTCTGACGACACATTCTCTTGTTTCATTTGGGAGGTAAAAAGCGGCATCTCAAAACGTATACATCGTCTACATTACGCATAACAGAACCAAGAGATCATTCACCAGATAAATAACATCAATAAAAATACACAACTTGTATGTATATAGTCATAAATGTTTTAGTAGAAGCATCTACCACCACCAGATCTTCAGTGTGGATTTGGGAGTTTTAGACATTCTTTTGACATTCTCTTTGAGCGGGAGGCTGAGCCGTGATGCCGGCGTCTCTCTGCCGTACCTGTTGAGTTTTGGCAGGAAGTCACGGAATAACGCAGAACCCCTCTTTGTTAAAATTAAACTGTCAATAAGCAAATATACATGTTATGATAACCATCACAGTCATACCACGGTTCACCGCCCCTCTACGCCTAAACTCTGTTGTTGGATATATTTTGGACATCAGAGAAGACTTTGTGGTGAAGACTCACGGAGGAGAGGGTGAATGCTGACGGGTTAGGAGGGGCTCGTCCGAGAAACATTTCAGCTGTTCACACGCGACAGATTTGTGCCACCTGCTCTGAAGCTCGGCGTTTTAGATCCGTCTCTGCCGGCAGTAACTGGTTTCCTTCTTCTCACACCAAAACCAGTGAGGTGCGAGACGCTGCAAAGCCAGGATGTGTGCAATTACATCTGCCAAGGTGCAAAACCCGCTCGGCAGAGCTTTAATTACAGCCCTCTCGCCCACTCGTTCTGTCTGTCTCACCCGGGCCTGTCTGTCTGACAGCTGAAATCATTAAGTGTGTGGAGAAGGCGAGACGGCGGAGCAGAACGAGAGGAGTGGGGACTGGGAGTGAAAAAGTGGGAGGTCTAATTGTGAGTTTCATTGTCATTAGCAGGGGGATTGTGAATTAATGGTCTGCTTATCTGCCTTTAGTCCCGGGCGTGTGTCCAATCTGAAGTAATGAGCGTCGGCGCCGAGAGCAGCGGCGGGTTAATGAGGAGCAAGTCACTAAAAGTGAAATCATCCTTCAAGGGAAAAATTATCTGTGTGTTATTTTAATATAGCCTCTCTGTTTATTTAAGAAAACACATGTATTTCAGCGCTAAATGTCTAAAACACGGGATGAAGCTCCAGCACCACACAGGTGCCCCGATAACTGCCTCTTCATCTTCATCTTCTTTGTCCTCCAGAGTGAACTTTAAAGAGCCCGAGGCGGTGCGAGCGCTGACCTGCACCCTGCTGAAGGAAGACTTTGGTCTGACCATTGAGATCCCACTGGAGCGCCTCATACCCACCGTTCCCCTCCGCCTCAACTACATCCACTGGGTGGAGGACCTGACCGACGGACAGAAGCAGCGGCGCAGAGGCATCGACATCGGTACCACGGCTGCCGTCTCTGTCATATGCTGCACGTGTTTCAGTCTGAAGGACCGTTATCTCCCGCCTCGTCAAATAGATTGTGACGTTCTCCGTCCACGCAGCAACAAATCCCCCGTCAGTGAGACCAGAGCGGATCAAGAAAGAGGAGAGGTCACAGCCAGTTAATCAGACGTGGACTGAGTAGAGCCCAAATCCTCTCTTGAAACAACAGGCGGCAAAAATTGTGCTTAAAATGGCCCCCAGTCGGTCAGCCCGTAAACCTCGTGTTCATTCACACTTGTGCCCCTCAGCAGCTCCCAGCGCATCGTTAAATGTCAGGTTGTGCTTGCTGCTCGCACACATGAGTCACCCCGAGTGTTCCCGGCACTCGCCGTCCAAATCCCGCTCCGCATGTCGTGCTCTGCCGGGGGTGAAGCCGTCTGTCTCCGCGTGACTTGTGATTGTGCCTGCAGGGTTAAGTGTTTGTGTCTGCGGCCGCGTGTCGTCTTTAAATCCTCGGGTCGCCCAGCGGTGACCTTTGAATTGTTCCGTGAGCAGATTCACTTACTTCTTTAACCAGCACCTTCTACTGAATGATGTAACCGGCCCTTTGAGAGTGACCCAATAGCAGCCGCCATAATAACTGATTGATCCGTTGCTGCCACTGCATTTTAGATAACTGCACCCATTTAGCTTTAAATACGCACACGCTCTTACACCGCCATGAATGTGTTTGTGTGTGTGTGTGTGTGTGTGTGTGTGTGTGTGTGTCCTCAGGCACCGGGGCGTCTTGTATCTACCCCTTGCTGGGCGCCACCATGAACGGCTGGTACTTCCTCGCCACAGAGGTGGACGACATCTGTTTCGACGCCGCGACCAAAAACGTGGAGCAGAACAAGCTGTCTGACTTCATTAAAGGTGAGACCGGTGCCTCGTCCTGAAGAACGCCGTCTCTCCTCTCGCTGGTCTGTAAATGTTGCACAGGACTCATATTAGCCGAGGACCTCATGTGTTTCAGAGATGACGACCCCACCTCACGTATCTTCATGTGCTGCTGTTTGTTTTGTTTTTTAAAATTGCACATATTGTATAATTATTGAATTTTCGCTGTTTACCCTCAGAGTTTGCTTGTAAGAATGTGCAGAATGTAAAAGTTGTAGCCTTGAACGATAGAAGGAAACAAACAGAGAACCACAGGTTTGACCCCCGTGTCTGTCTTTACTTTGAACCTTTGTCGTAAACCCCCTGAAGATGCGCCCTGAATCAGGGTCTCGGCTTTCGTTTCGTTTGTTCCCTTGTGGTTTAGCTAAAACTTACAGATCCCTGCTTCTTCTCTGTCCCAGTCGTCAAAGTCCCTAAGAAGACGTTACTGATGGACGCCTTGAAAGAAGAGACCGAGCTCGTGTACGACTTCTGCATGTGCAACCCTCCCTTCTTTGCCAATCAGCTAGAAGCAAAGGTAGGAGCCCCCCTTCTTACCTAAACATTTCAAAGACAACAAAAAAAGGATGTACCACTTGAACCCGAGCGTTTTGCTCATTGAGTTCATTGAGGATAAACACGGCGCTCGTTGACTGATGGCCGGAGCAGGAAAACGCACCAAACGCTGCCTGTTTGGTCGACGCTAACAGCCTCCTAATAGGATTCCATCTTAATCTCTGTCTGTCTTGTTTCTCCCTCCAGGGGGAAAACTCCAGGAACTCACGGCGACCTCCTCCCAGCTCAGTGAACACGGGCGGGGTGACCGAAATCATGGCGGAGGGCGGGGAGCTGGAGTTTGTCAAGAGGATCATTCATGACAGCCTGCAGCTCAAGAAACGTTTACGGTGAGGAAAACAGCAGCCCAAAATCAGACCCCACCCAGACTTGACTCTTTTTACATTTTTATATTTTCTTTTTACATCAATTGGTTTGTAGGGTCTAAACATAATCAACATGTTCTCTGAACCAAAAAGTAAATTGAGGAATCTAGATGATATACACTCAAACACACACACACACACAAAGTAATCTGTGATTAAACACAATGATATATAACAATATTTCTATCTATAAAATCATTGTAGGACAATTACGCCATGAACCAAAACAATCGATGAATTTCCTCAGGAACTTATTTGATAACTGCAGTTAGATAGCCAAAAATGACCTTTTGACCCAGAGAGGGATTTTGACTGCATAATACGACCCATGTCCACAAGAGGGAGCTAAATGCACCAGATAGAGGCCGAGGTTAGGACTTGGTCATTAATAAGGAAATTTAATATAATAATATTTGATGTGTGATTCATAGTCAGTTGCTAGTCCAAAAGTGTCTTACAGCTACATTCAAACCATCTCGACTCACAATGTTACCCCCACATTAACTACTCAAACCCCACCCCAACATAAAAACCTAAACCCATACCAACAAAGCCCAATCATTGTCTGTAGCGTGGAGCATTCTGGGATACACAGCTCCGTGTCTCCACCTGCAGAGGGGAGATCCAGAAAGCAGCAGTTTGGTCCTCTGGAGAAGCTTTGAGGGGTTTAAATGGCTGCTTAAAGCACCGGCGGAGGTAAAAGGAGCAGATGTGTTGGTGTACACCGATGGAGTTGTCACGTAGAGTTGGTTTAATTATCTTGGCACTCTCACCCCTGTGCCGTATCTGGGAGCCCAGCGAGAGCAGCTGTGTTTGGGTAGATGGGGGGGGGGGGGGGGTCTACAGCAGCCACCACTTTAACCTCCCCAGTAACCAGCGCTGTCACCAGGGCAGCAGAGTGCGAGGCTGACGGAGGGAGAGTGGCAGAGTAGCGCCGTTAAAACTGATTAAGCATGCCACACCTGGTGTGTGTGTGTGTGTGTGTGTGTGTGTGTGTGTGTGTGTGCGTGTGCGTGTGTGTGTTTGTGTGAGCACTATACATGCACTCAGGTGTGTTTCCATTAATGTGTTACTGGAAAGACAAGTGGCCCTGAGAGGAATCCCATCCCGACACCTGCCCACTCTTGTGTGGCTCTGTGTTCTACCCGTGTAGCGAGGAGAGGAACTGGGACTGAACCCGGTCTCCTGAAACAACCATCTGTCACTCCCATGAGCACCGTGGGACACCAGAGCCACCCAGTGTTCATAGAAACACCTCCCACGTCACCGATTGGTCTTTGGAGACACTCCTCACTGCTCCTCTTTCCTCTCCACTGGGGTGTAATTACTGTCAGAGCAGCGATCGCCCCCTTGGTTTCCAGTATGTCAGACATATGATGCCCCAAAAACCAGCAGTATTAAATGAGGAAATACTCATTTATGGTGTAATTGATGTGAAAATGAGCATCGCTGGTAACAAGGTTATAATGATATAATGATGATTGTGCTCCGGCGTGTGAAGCTTGAATACAGATGCTGATGCAGCTGCACCCTTAAGGTTGCATGAAAGTGGCAGGTGGAGGAGGGAAGCCAAGGAGCTCCTTGAGGTTTTCCTCTCCATTGTGACAAAAAAAAAAAAAACTGCAGGAGAATTCTGAATATTTGAAATCTGCAATATTTCATTTTTCCGACTGAGGCCGCTGGTCTCCCCCCCCCCCTTAAATACAAGGCAGAAGCTTTCCTCCACGTTTATACTTTTACACAAATCCATTAAACGGTGTGTGTTAAGTAATAATGACAATTTACGTGTCATTTTTGGTGCTAGCGCTGCTTTTCAGTCACATTTATTTTCCTAGAGCCGAGTCAGATCTTTAATTTTGGTCCATCAAAGGAGGTTAATGGAAGAAAAGACCAACCAAATTAGGGGCAATTTTTCTTTCCTGCCTTATTTAAACTTAAAGATCTAAACAAAATGTCACAGTTTGGATGGAAAGAAGGTTTCAGATATCACCACGACTCAAGGATCTGGGTCGTTCAGCTAAATCCTTCCCAAAACTGAGTGACCAGATCTCATGGAGAGAAAGTCACGCATCTGCTCTTTTATCCAGACCTGCTCCGCTTCAATCTTTGGGACAATGACGTCTCTTCATCCGTCAGAAGGTGAAGTCACACTTTACCTCCGATGGAAGGGCAAACAGGCAGTGACACGGATGAGTCTGGTCCTCAGGATGAGGACCGGCTGCTTCTCTGTCTGAACCCCGGGAACGCTTCAGACGTGAATTCTGACCATGAAATCTGTTAAAGAAAACTTGTGTTTCGCATCAAAGTCCAGAGATTCGATGAAAAGTGACATTCCGCCGAGAAGCAGTGAAAGCCGCTTATTCTCATGTGGAAAAAGCCAGAACCGGAAACGTCTCGCCTGATTGAATTATTAAGAAAGAATGCAGCAGATTAAGAGAAGATGTATCCTTTAATAAACGTATTAAAACAGATTATTATTTCACACAACCATATGATGGAGGAGGATGATGGACACCATATCCTCACATATCCTGGTTTTGCCCCTTGACCCAATCCTGCACCAACACTTGGATTCCTCTTCCCAACAAGTTTCATGGAAACTGCTGCAGATTTTAGATTCACAGAACCGGTGGTGGTCGTTGTTAACCCGGTTTTACACTGGATGACCTCTTTAACACAATCCCCCCTCATTTATATGGGCTTGGAACCGGCACCGGTAGTGCAGTGACTCGTGAACCCCGTTAGGGCTGGGTTAGTGAGAAGATCTTGTGATCTAACCCAACCCACAGAAAGGAAAGCCTCCAAACCCGGATCAATGTTTATGTTTCCTCCTTCATCCTGGCTGGATTTATGGATGAAGACCCACCTCATCTCCTAAAAGCACAGGAGAGATTATTGATTATGACTCATTTGATCTCTACATGTGGGCTCGTCCGCGGGTCGCCAACCTCCAAACACCCAGCGGCACACAGCCTGTTAATATGGATTCATTTTTCTGCAGGTGGTACAGCTGCATGCTGGGAAAGAAATGTAGCTTGGAACCTTTGAAAGAGGAGCTGAGGAAGCAAGGGGTGAGTATCCAACCTCAGTGCAAACTTTCTCCCTCTGCATGAATCAAAAGCTCATTCAAAGGTTAGAAAAAATAAACGAAATAATTAAGTTAAATGATATTAAGCGTCGGGAGAAACCAGACGGCAGAAGAAAGAACAATCCCTGTCCTGCTCCTGCGTCACACACACTGGACCATGAAGAGAGAGTTCCCCCTGTCTGCACCCGCCATCGCTCCCAGCTCCTCCAGAGGTTTACGGAGCGACCGCTGCTCATTAGAGGGAGTGCAGACTTGGCCGACATCCAGAGCAGAGAGTGTCGCCCCGTTTTAAAGTGTGTCTGAGGAGAAACCCCTCCTGGTTAATATGCTAATGCTGGTGTCACCCATTACTGGGATCGTCTCTCCAGTCTCTACTCAGCCCTCTTTGTTTCTCTGCCATTTATGAAACGTGCACGCTTGTTACCCTCTCCGATGGAGAGCACTGTGACCTTTGACCCCAGAGAGCCCCTTCCTCCAATTAACCCGAGGAGCGCTGAGGGAGAGCTAAGTCGTTTTGTCAGCAGAGGCGTTTTCACGCCTTTTACGCATCCCAGTTGCTTATTTTCTGCCCGATGATTAAAGATGAAGCCAAAACTAGCGTGAAAACAAACGTCTTTGTTTTCTACTCCCCTCAGACTGAGGGTCCAGTTCACGCTCCATCATCAGCTCAGAGCTTCAAAGAAGGTTTTCACTTGGAATACATTTTATTATTGCTCTCGCACACTTGTTGAATCTAAATCTAAGAGCTGTTCCTACAGCGGTTAGATTCTTACGGAATCTTTTTTTCTCATTTTTATGGATAAGTGTAACAGCGTCGGCTAATTAGCATATGTGAGCAATTGACTCCTTTGGTTTTAAGGCGCGAATGAAGTCTTGATAGGATGTCAGCCATGTTTTTGCTTGTATAAGAACAAAATATTATACTGATTAGCCATAACATTATAACCACTGACAAGTGGAGTCAGCATATCATTGATTATCTCGTTACAACGGCACCTGTCAGTGGGTGGGGCATATTAGGCAGCAGGTGAACATTCCGACAGGTTGAAGTAAAGTCAATAATATATGAATTATGTTCTGCTGCTGCTACTATAACTATTTATATTTTATTTTATTATATTTTTTCCCAGGTGCTTAAAGTGACCCACACCGAGTTCTGCCAGGGTCGGACTATGCGGTGGGCGCTGGCCTGGAGTTTCTACGACGATGTCATTGTTCCAGTGAGTCTCAGCAGATCTTTCGTTCTGTCCAACGTTCACTCCTGTTGCACACTCTACTCTACACTCCACTCTTAGTTTTTGGTCACATGGTGGCCGAGTGGTGAAATCCATCACATCTGTACTATCAGAAACCACATGCAGTCGACACAGAGGTGAGTATCTCAATATTCGTCCTGCTGCTGGACATTTCCAAAACCCCAAAAGCTTCCTCCTCAATTATGCACCAGAACCGTCTCGTTCCCTCCACCGCCCCCTCTCTCCAGACTGCTCCGGTCTCCAGCTCGTTCCATTAGAGGCACTTACTCCGGCCTCTGGGGAGACGTTAGCTTTTTTGCTGTATCCAGGCAACATGTGCCAGAGCAGGACTGAATGTAAATAACTCTGAACCATCGTCCCGTCTGGACGGTGAGTGAGCCGCAGATAAAGATCCTCTACAGTGGACACCAACGACAGGTGGGAAAGGTGCGAGCCGGTCAGCAGGTGTAGCAGAGGCTGTGGCGATGACCGACTTTTGTTGGACTCCTCTTTCCTCTTTTCAGCAGAAAATCACTTGAGCACAATAATTGTCCTACATCTTCGCCTTCGACCCTCCTCCATCTTCACACACTTTGCCGAGCGGCTGGCTGTCGTTACGAGGCCAAACCCACCGGCACGTGTGTCGCTCTGTCCGTGTTCGTGTGTAATCGGTTATATCTGTATGTGTGCTTCCTTTCATGCATGACTTCATCATTTAGCCCGCCTGCATCAACATCTGGCATATATATATACATACCTATATATATATATATATATATGTATGTATGTATGCATGAGAGGGCGCTCATTAATGATAGATATTGAATACATAGAACACACATGTAACCGTGACCTACTTACCTTCTTATTGCCAGGTCAGTCTCCTGCTCCCGTCAGATTCATCCTCTTTCTTCATCCTCTTCCTGTGGACTTAAACAGGATCCTTTATTACTCCTTTAGCCACATATAGAAATATACAGAAAGTCAAATCTTCATTTCATTCTTTTTTAAATTGTGTTTTATTCTTCTTAAAGTTGCACGTTTCTGCATTTTCCATATCTAATTCTCTGTTGCTGCTATTCCAGTTCCTGCTATGTTGGTGGCGTGTGTGAGAGCGTCTGATTCCTTCAATTACTATCTGTCTGTCTGTCTGTCTCTCTGTCTGTCTCTCTCTAAATCTGTCTATCTCTATCTCTTGGATATCGTTTTCTTTTTCTATCTATCTCTCTCTGTCCGTCTATCTAATCCATCTAATCTAATCACGTTGACTGAATCACCTTCAGGCAGCAGTTTGTTGTTCAACTGGAAGAACTGCTGTGCTTGACTTTACAGGCTTTGTCCCAAAAGGTTTGACTTGAGTGGTGCCTCAGCAAATATGTATGAGAATGAGTGTGTATGGGATAACCTTAAGGAGCCTCTCAAACAGCCGTCGGGGTTTTATGGACACTTTGGCTTCTAGTATGCTGAGGATGGATATGATGAGAGGAATGGACTGAAGGAAAATAAATCATGGATGATAAATTCAGCAGCAAAAAGACAAAAAGGGCTGGAGAGAGTTGGTGGAGAGATTTGACCCCATGCAGACAGAGTAAAGGGTCGTGAGTGTAGAAGAGACACAGATGGCGTTATTTGGGGTTTTTCTTCCTGGTCAGTTTTTTTCATTGATACTTTTTTTTTCTTCCTTTCATACATTCTGAAAATGAGCTCTGCAGACCTGAACACCACACCGGGGTCAAGGCTGCCAGGTTCTATCCCAGCCCTGAGGTGGGCTGTTGTTGCACACGCAGGCCGGTACCAGGAGGGGTTCAGGGTCCAGAGGGCAGGAGCCCACGCATGAGTTCTGAGACCTGAGATTTGGGAAACAGAGGGCTGGTGATGAGAGTAGGATCTACAGCGTTTGCCTGAAGATCTGTGGATGTGTGCGAGGAGTGGGAGTGGGGGTGGCGCTGGGGGGAGCGTGGCACTCAAGAGGTCGAGACGGATGATTGTGTTTGTGGAACTCTTATTGGATTCAAAGCTTTTACTTTTTCTGGTTTTCAGAAGGAGGTCAGGCTTTGTCAGGTTGTCATTCACCCGTACGCTTACGGCGTGAGAGACGATGGCGTGGAAGAGATGCAACGTTAGAATACGATGATTCTGTGGAAGTGTGATTTCTTTTCTTTTTTTTCATCCATGCACATTGCCTGCATGTGTTTTGAAACTGTGTCAAGGATGCTTCGTACAAGCAGACGGGTTTGGGCTCCATTGATTTTATTGATTTCCTCGTACAAAGAGCTGAAAGGCTGTCGGACCTCAGAGGAGTGAAGGGGGAGAAATGTCTGTGAGAAACAATGAGAGAAGCAGCAACACCAGGCAGCGCCCGGAGTTGAGCCAGTAATTAGTCATATCCATCTCTTCTAGACGTCTATCCACTTAGAGCAGATTAAGAACAAGTCGGTAGATGATCGGGACCGACAAACCCTTCACCGGGAATGAAGCTGTTCTCATAAGAAGCAGGACAGATAGATAGGTAGATGAATAGATGGACAGATGGATGGATGTGTTTTAGATCCCGAAGGAAATTCCAGAGTCGGATGCAGGACAGTCGTCTGACTTTATTCACTATTTTCTTCTTTTTTTAAAAAATGTAATATTTCTTTAAAAAAGCCGAGATATATAAAAATATCTTACAGATTCCAGTGGAGACTGGATCGTCGGATCCATTAAACATCTCTGCTCTCAGATGAGTGTGAAGGTCACAGTCTGCTCCTTAGCTCTGGCTTTGTAGGTCAGTCGGCCATGCTGTCTGCTCCATCACAGTACAGTACGGCTGCAGACCCCCGCTGCGGCCCCTCTTTATGTCAGCCAGCAGTGACTAAGCCGGCGCCGCGTTGACATACTGGCTGCAGCTAGAGAGCCGGAGAGCGTCGCTGAAGCCGCCGATGTGGTTGGGTTATGACCTCCACCACCATCACAGCGTGGCATTAGAGGGGATTCCAAATTAGGAGCATGGTTTAGTTGACAGCAGGTCCAGCTGGAGCTCATGGGGTTGGAGCGCCATCTGGTGGCGTGAAGGACCACCCATCCATCCAATGGTGTGATCATGTATTCATCACAGGTTTGAGAAGAAGCTCACAGAGGTGGTCTGTATCTCTGGCTCAGATACAACAACAACCACGTGAGGCTCATCGGTCCTTACATGTGAATCTATTCTATAAAAAGAGTTGGAGACAGACTTCTGTCCGAAAACTATAAACATAAGGTTTTCTATCAATAGAAAATGAATCTATGACAGAAGATATGATCCAGCCGCATCAGCAAACACAGAGTTTTCCCAGGATCTGTCAATCTGATCCGTCAGTCTGGACCCGAGACAAAACATGTTTCATTTCAAACAAGTCCAGGTCAGACGTCCTGGAGACAAAGTCCGAGAGGACAGATTGAGATGGTTTGGACCGGTGAAGAAGAGGAGGGATAGTGGATCAGCTGGTAGAAGGATGCTGGAGATGGAGCTGCAGGCAGGAACAGAGGAGGAGGACTAAAGGAGGTTTCTGGATGTGGTGAGAGAGGACATGCAGATGGTTGGAGTGACAGAGGACGATGACGAAAACAGGAGGAGATGGAAACAGATGTGACCCATAAAGGGAGCGCCTGAAAGAGGAAGAATGTCAAAACTGCGACGCTTTGGAAAATATATAAAGATAGCAGTGAAGTTAAAAATGTGCAGTTATAATCCGTCTTAATGTATGAAGAAATATCAAGATTAAAAATACCTGTGGGTAATGTTTCCAGTCTGAGGGCAGGAAGTTAGTGATATGTAATCTAAGGAATGTGATGTAGTAGTCAGTAATCTGTTAAGTCTGTTAATCATACATCCTGACCTGAGTGTATGAAAAGTAATAGAGAATATAATGTAACTTTCACCATGTCTCAGAATAATGTTGGTCTCCAGAATGTTCTCACTTAATGGACGTTCCTTTTTCTTCCTCTTCCATCTCAGTCTCCTCCCAGTAAGAGGCGTAAACTGGACAGGGTGAGGAAGCCGCTGTCTTTCTCTCTGCCAGAGGCGGGAGTGAAGGATCTCCAGGCCAAGGCCTCAGCTTTAAGCGGCACCGACCTCGGACCCGTTGAGACCGTCACAGCTCTGCTGGAGAAAACGCTCAGTGAGCTGCGGGTGAGTTTCAGGGCGCCATGAGTTACAAGAGTGGGTTCTAACAGGGCCCGGTGTCATTCTTGGTTGGATGGGAGATCAGGAGTATATTACTGGTGCTTCAATATAAACTGTCCAGCGCTACTGAACCTCTGGATACTATGCATCAAACATTGATCCGCCATAACATTATAACCATGGACAGGGGGAGTCAGAATAATTTATCTCATCACATTTGCACCTGTCAGTGGAAGCAACTTTGAGGAGGTCCAAATATTGATGGTCAGACGAC
Organism: Lophius americanus; assembly: GCA_037951165.1. Lineage (NCBI taxonomy): Eukaryota > Metazoa > Chordata > Actinopteri > Lophiiformes > Lophiidae > Lophius > Lophius americanus. The sequence goes on from JBBDHG010000100.1 coordinate 217,986, forward strand.
TGGGTCAGGATCTTCAGGGCTGCAAGTCTGGTTGGGTTTTTTTCCCAGGGTTCAGGGTCAGCTGGTGAATCTGCAACAGGGTCATCGGTGCCGTTGTGTCAGCAGAAAGAGGAATCACACGATACTCGTCAGGTGGTTTTAATGATGTGGCTGATCTCTTTAGTAAACATTATTATAAGTGTTTCTTCTGCGTTTGTCTCCTCAGGTGCAGCACAAACGTGTCCCATGCAAAACGCACGAGCAGAGTCTCTTCTTAACAGCGGTGGAGAACACCTGGATCTACATACGTCAGAAGAAACGTGAAGGAGCGCGTCAGCTGCGAGAGCTTCCCAGGGCACCTCAGGGTGCTGGGACCAGCTCTAGAACCAACACGGCCACTGAGTCTCCTGTTAGAACCGCGGAATCTCAAACCAAGTCTTCCTCCACAGAAAGCAGCAACCCCCGGGACGACGGCGCTCAGAACGAGTCTCCGTCACAGAAGCCTGTGGGTCAGCAGCAGCAGCCTGCTGAGCAGATGGAGGCCGACGCCCCTTCAGATCAGACGAGTAAAGATGCAAAAGACGACCAAAGTGGAGGACCAAAGGACGTCTCAGATAATGGCTCCAGTAAAGACGTGGAAATGGAGTCCGCAAAATGTCAAGAAGCAAGGGAGGCACCTGGCCCAAAGGAAGCACCCGCGATGGCTAAAGGCCCGCCGTCTAAGCGACCCCTGACCCCTGATGCATCTCAGGCGCTCTTCCTGTTTAAGTGTCTGCTGAATCTGATTCCCGAGGGGAGAGATGTAGTGATCGAGATGCACTGGGTGGAAGGTCAGAATAAAGACCTGATGAACCAGCTGTGTACTTACCTGAAGAACACACTTTTAAGGTCTGTCGCTAAACCCTAAAAGATCGGAAAACCTGCTACATTTCTTCTTGTTTGATGTGAAATGATAGTTTACTAATGATAATGATGATAATGATTTGGCAGATTTTACATTTAGAGCTGATTGCTGAGTGCTTTGTTTATTTTTGAACAATGCAAAGTATTATATTAGGCATAAGTTTATGCAGCTCTTCTTTTTAAACATTTGAATAATGTCAACTGCTTGAGGTTTCATTCAGTAAATAATCACACGACTCCCCTGGTTTTCTTGTACATGGCAGTTTACCTTTGAAGGTAAACAATTATGCTATATTTTTGTTTTCAAATTGTCAGAACATTGCAAATAAATGTAAATCTTTCTAACTTTTACATTTCATCTTCCATGATTTCTAGCAATTTATGGTTTTGGGGTTTATTTTGTAGCTGATGAAGTATCTTTAAATGGCCACACGGAGGCAGTACATTCGTTTGCACTACAAGAGTGTTTGTGAAAATAGGGTCTATATTTGGAGCTATTTTTTAGGATTTTTTTTTTTTGACACATCCTTTAATTTCCAAATGATTAGCCGTTGTCTTTGTCTGTTCTTTTTAAATAACTCTCTGAGCTCAACGTGACCCAACATACTAAGGGAGCAATTATTTCATGATGTTCCTCGATCCCTTCAATCTTTTCCTGTGTCAGGGGAACATTTAGTACCTAATATCTGTCTAACAGCTGATAAACCTCCTGACTGAAGCTGGAGCTGAAGGAATAGCCGGGAAAACAATCTAAATATCCAGGACTTTGTGTGTGTGTGTGTATATATATATATATGCACATCCATATACAATCAGGTTGCTGAAATAAAGACCAGTTGTCCTCAGAGTTCTCACTTTTTCCAGAACTCTGGCTTCGTAATCCTCTGTGTGTGTGAGTCACATGAGGACAACGTCAATTTAGGAAAAAATGCACTAAGTGATTAAGCACTTTTTAGATCGTTCTCATGATGAGAAAAGCGTTTACTTTTACTATTTTGTGTTTGGTTTTAAGGAGGAAAAAAAAAAGGGGGGGGGGGGGTCAACACGTGGCTTACAGATACTTGGTTCATAATACTTACAAATGCCACAATGGAGATTAAACTTCAACTAAGACCACAGGAATGTTTTCTCTTTTTAGGTCATGCGGGGACGTTTTTTGTCATAATATGAGGACTTTTCACTCGAGAGGAGAAGTGGGGTCGGTGTTTAAACAACCTTGCCCTCCTTTTTTTTATTGCCCAATGCTAAAATACACCCTGGTCTAGTTTGCAAAAATAATACAAAACATTCCAGGCCTTAAACAACTATGTTATATTACACAAAATATAGTAGCATCTGTCAGCTGCATGTCTTCACCAGATATTAGTGACTCATAAATGAGCTTAAGCACAACTGTTATCAGGATTTGCATATTCAGTTCAGGACCACATCTTATGTTGTCAGAGTAATTACATGAGCCTGAAGTTATTAATATTATAATAACTTAGCAGGATATTATTAGCTAGAAGCAAAACTTGGTGCAAAGCATATTTTTGTCTCTCGTTTTTTGAGACTAATGTATTTGTGGAAACATTTGATTATCTTAGGGCATGTTTATTTTTGATGCCTCAGCTTCAGCCTTTAAGATGTGGGAGCAAGCTGCAAGCTTTTTTTTTTTGAATGTTAAAATATTAATAGATGATTATCTATTCTTGGTTGTGGTCTTGATATTTAAAAAAAGATCGCCGAAAATTCTGTTGGCAGCTTGATGGTGTTTATTTTTATACACATGAGCAGTCAATATAGATCATTTTGTCCATTCCTGCTTGTAACAGGATTTAATGCAGGTCAGGCGCCCAAGAGTTATGTCCTTTTCATTTGACTCTATTTGAGGCTCATTGGCTCTCTGTCATTAACATTTTTACAAAGAGAACTATCAACAATTAGTCTGTTTGTTCTGAATGTCTGTACGGGCCGTCCCTGGAAGAAATGCACTTCAATAACAAACAAAAAAATAATTGCATTTGACAGAAAACGGCAGGCATTGAATACTCCTATTCCTTTTGTGGAATAGAAAAAGACAATGTTAATTATTTAATAGTAATATAAAATAAAATATTATTATTAAAAAGAAAATCTTGATTAGAGATTCAGAAGATGAAAAGAAAGAAAGGTTATTAAAAAATGTTTTATCATGTCGCTTGTCTCCATGTGTGCAGGCGCCATACCTTGTTGTTCTTGTCGCTGATTGGTCGGACGAGAATGACGCGATGAGGTGAAACTTGCTGCATTCACGGTTGTTGGTAAACTCTGGTGAGACGTCGGAACAATTGTCAGCGGTGGACGAACAATCCCCGGAAGAAGTGTTGTATTTTAAAAATGGCATACTTTGGAAAATATAGTACGTTTTCCGGCTTTGTAAATGTTAAACGTTGAGCTACTAACATTTCTGTTAAGTCACGAAGCGGGTGATTTGAGCGGTTTTAGTCAAAGTGGTTGCTTGGCGACGTGTCACAGAAACCCTGAAAATGAATCCGAATTCAAACTAAATTAAATTAGAACAAGCTATAAAACAGTTTAAAGCATAGTTGTTAGTAACATCCTGCTCGTATCCTCTATAACGTGTGTGGAGGGAGTGTGGCGGCGGTGGGCGGTGCAAACGCTGCGTCATTCACAAACCGTATTTGTTGCCACTACTTTGGGCGCCATCTTGTTTGAGAGCCTCCTACGTAAGTGGTAGAGTTTCTGCTGAGGGGGTGTCCGGTTACGCTCTTTTTCCAGCTTTAGACTGAGAACCTCTCCCTGGCTGCAGGTCTCGGGCGCGTATTTCATTCGCTTTACTGCACTTCTGTTGAGAAATCAAGGCGCGGTCTCTCCAACAGGACAGAAATGAGTATCGAAACGCTTCTAGAAGCAGCCAAGTTTTTGGAATTGCAAGCCCTGCAACAACAGAAAGCACGTGGTAAGTTTGTATTTTATTGGAAATATTATTTAAGGTTTTGTAACGAGGGCAACTATGAAATATGAAATGCAAAATGCCCAATAACCCGGTGAAATGACTTCGTTATAGATGTATCTTCTGGTTTACAGTCGGTGACTTAATGAAACAGACCTAGTTTCAGTTCGCTAATCGTCACCTGCCAAGGTGAATGTGTTGTAATTCGTGCAATTTTTCCGGGGAAGAGGGTAACGGACACCGTTTTTGGTTCATGTTGCAGTTTGTTTTAACTGTTAAAGTAGCTGTCAACACACGGGCGCTGCTGCAGCATCACTGCATTGACAGGGAAAGCATCGTAAACTTAACGCATCCTTTTCTTCTCTGCTTTCAGTATACATTGCCTCACTGCACGCACTACTAGGGAAAAATTAATAATTTTACAATTATAAAAAAACTAAAACGGGGGTTGGTAGGGGTAAAGGGCGGTGGCGCAGAGAATGCCATGCTAGTTTTACATAATGACCTGACATCGCCCGCCGGGATCAAGTGACAAGATTTCAGGCTCCCCCTCCTTCCATCAGCTCTCCTCCATAATTCTCACTCCTGATCTGTTTTAGTGTTAAGTCAACGTATACATGTTTTGCGTGTGTTAATTAGATGGTACCTTATCACTAAATGAAAGAATAAACTCCCCAACCTTTCAGACGCTCGTGGAGAGCTTTGAATGTCTGTCGATGACGTGTATCAACCAGCCACGCCTCCATATGCAAATAGCAGGGCGCCCCCACCCCTTTCACCACGTGCATGCTTGGCAACCCCTCCCAAAGATTGTTTATGAGGAAGATGATTCACCATATGCAGTCTTGAGAGAACCTCGGGCATGACATAAAAAAAATGCAAACCCACATCGTAAGTGTGACGCTGTAGCTCGTTAACTTAAATAAGCCTGATCTATGTGGGACTGTTTTACCTTAACTGTGTTAATAATGTGTACATAATCACATATACACTACAACATAATACAATGAGTTATAGTTGGGGTTCAGGCTGTCGCTATGACAGGGAACTGAACCACAAACCCTCTGATCAGGGGCCGACCACTCTTCTGCTACAAACATAGAACAAGTGGTGAACTATAGGTAGAACAGGGCCGGTGGTAGCAATGCAAAATGGATGACTGTATAGAAGGAGTGAGGCTTTAAAACATGATGTAAAATGTACTGTCACCACCTTTCTTGGCTCAACCTAACCAACCCAACCAGTCAAGGTGATGAGCACCACCCAGTCCATGCCTTCACACGAGAAGTTTTCTAATATTCTGACATTCTTATCATTCTCTGATATGCTTTTTTTTTAAAAAGTTTTCCAGACATAAGTCATGAAAACCCACACGCTTGTGTCCTGACTTTCCTCCGGGCCTCAATAGAAAATTCAGGTTCTGCCCTGTAAGGGCCGCCGCAGCTGTAAGAGATGCAGTACAGCACAGAATCCCTGTTATGCCTTCTATGCATCGATTCAGATCCGGCAGGCGAGATTCACCTTGAACCATTGTGTGTAAATGAGTGGGTCCACTATACTTCACCGTCATGTTTCTACAGTAGCACAGACAGACAAACCAGACACTGGCTCTACGGAGGGCGTTTCTCATTCTTTGTTACCACCACGGAAGGTTCTCTTTCAAACTCGTGACAGGATAATGGAGTGAGGGGTAATCTGCAACCTAACACGGCGTCAAGGTTGTATGCTGTGGTGGATTGTTAAATCATTAAATGCATCGTGTGTGTGGACATGTGTACACTGTACTATATTATCATACTTTTTTATTCCTCATAGTGTCTGTAGCCGTTTGTGGCACTTCTCTTGAGTTGTGGCTGTGCTTCCCCCTGTGATATCTGGTGATGGCCATGTTTCCTTTCTACCATCTGTACCCAAAAGCCCTCTGAAGAACATGCACATATATTCGGGAAATGACTCTGAGTGTTCGTGTACGCCTTTGTTGAGCATAAGCCTGAAGTCCTACACACTTGACAACGGAATGAAAGCTGTGATGAGTTTAATCTGGCACACAAATCCTGCAACCAGCACATGTAGAGCGTTTTTTTCACATCCAAATTCTTTAAGTACCTTAGACACACGAACATATTCCTGTCTGCATGGCCTACTTGAGCATTAGTCAGCTGATTGGCCCAGACCATGAAGTTCCTAACGTAGACATAGATACGACCAAGATATCACATATTTATTTGCAAGCTTGTTTTTATTGTAGGTTTGAAATTGGTTTAATACAGAATTTAAGATGACATGAGACCTTGGACATGTTGCAGTAAAGATCTTGTTCTATATCCCCATTTCCTTATGTTAAATGTTTAAGCATATGTTTTGTGACCTTAATTAAGCAAACGGATGAAGAAAAACAACTGTTTTTACAGATTGTGAATTCTGTAATTCACCATCTTCGGGTCTTCGTGGTGTATATAGAAGCTCAGAGTGAGAGCTCCTGTTTGTTAACTCTCCCAGCTCCTCCCGCCATGCTGCACTACTGGAAGTACAGAGTACTCCTCCCCCCCCTCCTCCACTACCCCACCACCTCCTCCCACTCTGCTACTGTAGAGCAGGTCACTGTGTAGAGATAAGTAGGCCAGTGTTTCCAATGTGCTGCAGTTATATAATGTCTATAGAAAACCTTCTTTTTCTAAAGCATTTCAGGGGGTTCGTCTGAGAAAAGACTCTCCTCAGTGTTTCCTGTTCCAGCATCACCTCACTAAATCCTCAAACAAGTCACTGCAGGATGACTTGTTTTTCTTTCACAGTACAGAACATCTAGTTCCTTTTTTATTTTTTATTGCTTTGAAGACACAATTTTCCAATGTAATCAACTCCATGGCATGTTTGACAAGTAAATGTGATGCTATTAACTTGTTTGGATTACAGCTAGAAACTCTTTCAATGGTAGACCATGTTCAGGAAGTTTCATCTCTTTGATAACGATTTAATTGCCTTTCTCTAGCAATAAAGGTATGAATGTGATTAAATTTTAATAATATAAGAAGAAGATGAGATGTTTATTCGTACGGTTGTTTCTATATTTAGACTCTGGGCTCTGAAACCTTCAGTAACTCTTAGTAATTGTCTGGATGAAACTGCAGCTGCAGTCTTGTTTCCAAATTCAAGAAATTGGCGACATCTGAAGGTGTTTTTCTTTTTTTTGTTGGTTCTGCAGGTCTGTATTTCCCTTTCAGACAAACTGCCCTTTTGCTGCAAATTGCCTTCTCAATTATTTTTGCTCTCTTTTTCACACTTCACCCACAGCTGTGCTGCTTTTCTACTAACTTATACATGATTTTCACCTCAGTAGTTGCTCTTTGGGAGGTTTGAGTGTAAAAGCAAGGATGTGATGTTCTTGAACTTTGAACTCTTCGCTGCGGCACAAATGCAGTTTTATTTTGTAGGTTATGGGGGACTGGCTATTAACTACGGAAAATAAGTGTTTTTGCTTCACCCTAATCCAAATGACTGACATGAAATGCAGAGTATATGCACCCTCCTCAGGTTGCCTCCTCGGCTTTGGGTGCCAAGCAACATTCAATCGACGGGTAGAAATAATGGCACTCCATCAACATACATGCCAGACTCTTTGCTCAGGTTATTTTCTTTATCCTCCCAGGTTAGCTAATGCATTTCTGCAAAGTTCCTTCATCAGAAATTCAAACACTGTACCTACTACTATTTCTGCACAATGGGTGTTCTTCTTTTTTTTTACTAAGTATGATCTTCTCAGTGTTCATACTATTCAACCAGCTTGGTTGAGGTGCAGACGCCTCTCACGGAATTGTACGCTGAGTTCAGTATGTGCATTGAGCAAATGCTAAAGCAGCCTCAAACAACCATGATGCAGATAATTCTGTCTGCATGAAAGTTAATATGTTCAGGTTTTATTGGAAGAGTTTTAGGGAGGCGGTGAGTCATTTTTATGATCATTGTGGGGGTTGCAGATAGTTTGTGAAAGGGAATTATATTGCACTACATTGAGTTGTTTCTGCTGTTTTGATGGATGAGGGCTGCACCTCATAAACTAGAACGGGCATAATTTAGAAATAAGTCAATACAAATGAGATATGGTTGCAACAAAAAAATAACGCCATTGATATTTCTGCTCATTATGGTCCACAAGTGTTGCTAGTTTTCGTCCTCAATTTTTATAGACCTTGATATTGATTATAAGATGTTGCTGTGGTTTCAGTGGTTTGCAGTAAGTCTCACGGGTTCTGGGGTGAAGACAGCGCGTTGCCATCGGTGACCCTGAACCGCTTCTTCATAACGCTAATAATGACATGTGTCTGTACTCTCAGCTGCCACAGCCACACGTATCTGTATTCACAGACAGAAATAACAAAAACCCTGTGCATTCATTATTCTCTAACATTTATCCTGTTAAGGATCGCGGGGGCCGGAGCATATCCCAGATGACATGCGGCGAGAGGAAGGGTACATCATGGATGAGTCACCAGTTCATCACAGGATCGACATCATAGACTCACATCCCCTCCTACGGGCAATTTAGAGTCCCATGTCACCTATACGGCATGTTTTAGGTTTTAGGACTGTGGGAGGAAGTCGGAGTACCCGGAGAAAACCCACGCAAACAGGAGGATATTAAACAAACAAACAAAAAAAAGAGCCTCAATTTTAAAATCTCATTTAACAATAGCTTAAAGCAGTAAGAAAACATGAGTAGATCAGAAATCTGAAGGGCAGCAGCAGCGGGTGCCCCATCCTTAGCCAGGTGCTTCATTGCATGTGATCACTTTATGTGCAAATTAGTGACCCCGGCGTCAATATAACATATTTAGCAACCAGGGAGTCTCAGTGAGGAGGAGAGAAATCACTTCCCCTTTTTCTATGTACAAAACTCCTGTGGATGCCCACAACAAAAAGACACAACATGACCGGGAGGATAGCTGACATGTGATCACTTTGGAAACTGAGATTTTATTTAAAAAAACTTTGTGGACTCCAGTAATTTTTTTTTTTTTTCAAGAGACCCATAAAAAATTTAGGGGGGGAAAAAACACTTGAGAGAAAAATCTGACATCTGAAAGTGGAACTTTAATGTGGCAGACATGAGACTTTTTGGGATGTGCTTCAGAAAAATTGTGATATTGCAGTATTTCGGTTGGAGAGAAAGTGGGTCATCGACCATGTTGGACCATCACAGTGATGATGATGATGATGATGCTGCAGCAGCAGAGAGGCCTCTCACCCACTTCCACAAATATTTAAATCAAGCTCACAGTTTTATTCTGGTCCCTCTGCTGTGTAACAAACGTGACCGTTACATGTCATCCATCTGTTGTGGCACGTTTGTGTCATTCATAGAGCTTTATGCGTGTTTTGATTATCCCTCATGTCGTTTCTTCCACAGAGGATGAGCTGAAGGAGAAGCAGCGTCTGGAGCAGCTGGCAGAGCAGAGGCTCTCTGATGGGAACTATAACTCAACTATCCACATCAATAATGTTTCTAAAGCGGAGGAGCGCCGCCCGGAGCCCGTACCACCCTCGCTTGCTCCACCCTTTATGCCCATCAATGTCATCCCAATCCCTGTGGTCACCCCCAACCATACGGGCTCGCCTACTCTGTCCGTCGCCACGCTCTCTCCTCCCGCCGCTGCACCACCCGCTGCTACTCTGCCACGCTCTCCGCAGTCCGTACCCGACTACCAGAGCTCCGTGCTGACCCCCAACCACCAGCAGCTCATACAGAACCACCATCATCACCCCCCGCAGCTCATCCCCCAAACCAGCAGCACCACGCCACCGCATCAGACAAACCAGCAGGCGATCCAGCGCTATCCCGGCTCCATCGTCTCGCCGCCACAGCAGCATCCCTTACACCTCCAGACGGGCCCCGTGCTCCAGCAGGCTCCTCCTCCCAATGATGCCATCAGCCGTGGGGGGAGTCCTGATGACGGCCGCCACCTAGACAACAAAAAGAGACCAGGAGGGTGAGTCTCAGGAGTCCAGCCACCAATGTTTGTATTACTATTTAAGCAGAGCCTCGGATAACCGAGGAAAACAAGGAAATATTGCATTTAGGAAGTCGATTGATTTTGCCTTTTTGGTAAAACCCTGAAGTTCCTCTTAAAATAGTAAATATCTTGAGCCTCAAAGAGAAATAAATCCCCGTCACACCGTCTTGGGTTTGCTTTGGTTATTTTTGTCACAATCCCTATTTGGCCTTCAAATTTATACCGTGCTTGTGTTTGTGCTCGTGCAGGGCAGGAACAAGAGAGGTGCATAACAAGCTGGAGAAAAACAGGTGGGTTCAACCTGCTTCTCCTTAAACTGCACTGTCACACCTGAAGTATAGTGAACTAGATGTTATTTTTTCCTCAGTGACTTCTTGTCTGAAGCCATCTCTGAAGTAATCCGATGCTTTTGCGTATTTATCCCGGCTTATTACTCATACTAAGCTTGATCTCGGCAGAACTTGAAACGAAAACAAAGTGGGACTCCTCAGTTTGGTTTCTCCCGTCTGAAATGCCCTCCGTCTTGTGTCTTGTCAGGCGAGCACACTTGAAGGAGTGTTTTGAGACGCTGAAGAAGAACATCCCCAACATAGACGAGAAGAAGACCTCCAACCTGAGTGTGCTGAGAAGTGCGCTGAGATACATTCAGGTGAGCTGCTTTAACGATCAGGTACATTGAAGAATGTGCCGGGGGTTGCCTGGGGCAGACTTCCTCCAGATCACAGGAATGTTACACTAGAAGGTCACATCGGGACGTGTAGAATCACAATGACGACTTTTCTCTTTGGCGGAGAGGTGGGGTCCGTGTTTAAACAACTTTTTATATTCTAATTAAAACTTGGTGCTAAAATAAACTCAAAACCAGTTTGCAACAATGCGATACTATATGCTAGAACTTAAACGATCCTGTTTATTTAATTGTATCCATGGTTGCACAGAATCCTCTATCGGCTGTACTGGATTCATCAGGCGGTGGTTCGGACCCGTTTCTACCGGCTTATTGACGCTCATCGTACTGAAGACCACCAGTGTGGTACATGCAGAGCGACAGTTTTTTTGTGTTAGTAGCACAAGCTAAAACTGTATTTTTCAGGATTTGCATATTGAGTTGAGAATTTGAAGTGGTACTGATGTCTGGCTCAATGTTTTTGGGCTTTTCGCATCTGCCTTTTGTTTTCCTGCTTCTCTTAAAAGCCTTCTTGATTGTAGGAGAGGGTGTTTTTATTTAATTCAGAAGATAAGATTTTATTCATCCTAAAGGGAGATGTTTTGTGTTTAAGAAGCATACAAGAAAAGCAAGTACACAAAAATACACAGTACACAAAATAGAAGTCTGGGATAAAATGCAAGTGAGCCAAGAATACTAAAAGAATGACAAGTAATAATAGAATAAAATAAAATAGTGTTGCATCGATAGCAATTTTCTTGGTCTTCGCCGATTCTTATAAAGTCTCACTGCCAGATAACAATTCTGGCAATTCCCTTTTTTTTTTTTTCTTTAAAGTTTAAAAACTATAATAAGTAGTGTCTTTTAAGTGCTCTTATTTTTAAGGATTACAGTGGAAGTCCGTTTGGTCAGCCTTGTGTATGTGTTCTGTTGAAATTAATTTGAGTGACATTTCAAAGTGAAATTAAAACTTTGTAAGCCTCGTTCAGTCTGTTATATTTTATACGTTGGCTTTGTTATGTTCAGGGACTTGAGGGCTAGCTTTAGCCGCTCTGCTAACACTAGCTTCTTGAAACTTGCCATGTTCTTCGGGGTGATTAAATAAAATAGTTGTGCTGAGTGTTATCAGGGTTTTTCCTTCACAGCTTATTTTGTCCTTACTGGTTTATTCCAAATTGTTAGATTTTTGTGTTTTCGTTATTCACGGTGAAAGATTTCCAAGCCGGTGAGATGTTTGTAGCCATGTTAGCTCATTATTGGTGCGCGTGTACGCCGCATGCGTTTAACCTTCACAAAATCGGCCGATCACATCAAACTGGGCCTTCCGGCGCCGATCGATCAGTGCACCGCTATTCAAATCTGACTTTATGTACAGGAGATTCACCTGAATATGTTTATGTGTATATGAGTATAAATGTGAATCATGTTGCAGTAAAGAGTCTGAAGTCCAGTCCAGTCTGGTGATTCCTGATCGTGGTGCTGTGTTCTGCAGGACCACACAGGATTGAATATGGAGTCAGGATGATGTGAAAGTGTCTGGTGTGAATGGTCGTAGTGCAGGTGGAGGTGGATACCAGTCCAGGGATGTATAGTCTGATGACTGCGGGGAGAAAGGACCCGTGGAAGCGTTCATGCGGCTCATTCTAGCCCTCTGTCCCTGTAACGGGTCACTGAGGGGGTTGGATGGATTCCTCATGTTGGCTGTCAGCTTAGCCAGCATTCTCCTGCCCTCCACCCTCCTCACTGAGTCCAGTTAGAACCCCAGGACTGAGCCGACCTCACAGATGACCTTGTTCAGCCTGTTGTTATCCTGGTCGTCTGCTGCTGCCCCGGCACGCCTCAGCAGAGAGGAGGTCATTAGGTCATATATGACCGGCTAGGACACGACATCCAGGATAGTGGTTTCAGGTTCAGTGTAGTTTTAAAACTATTGAGAGTCTTTGGAGGATATCTTTCTCCTAATCATGTGAATTGTCTTTCCTATCTTACTCACACCTTTTTTTTTTTCCTTCAACACTTCTTTATTTAATTACACTCTGTGTGTAATTGTAGGACTCTTCTCCACCGTGACTCATTGTGTGTTTGAGTATCCTGGTCATAAAACAGCTGGTCCAAAGGTCCACCACTGGCCTAGTTTGACTGTTTCTGGCTGTTCCGGGGTTTACTGTGGTTAATTTTCCTCCTATAGATAGATACTGTGGGCCGGTGGCGGTAAATCTGAGCGTTCACCCATGGGCCCATGTCGGCATCAGCTGTTGGCGTTTCAGGAATGACGTTCGTTCTTCAGAGTGAGCAGCCATTGTGCTGTAATTATAATAATTAGGTGATACCAGAGCGGCGAGCACGCGGCGTTCTCGTAGAACATTTTGTTTTATATGTTTGTTCACTTACGACCGGAGCTCGATGTCAGGCACACATTATAGTCGTGCAAATATTCAATTATGCTGAGCAGTAATCTAGTGTGGCTTTTACAGCCATGCCTGTTTATGAGCTCGTAGAGCGTCTGCGAGGGGAGGACCCCTCTAGCTGTTCCTGCTCGTTACTTTGATTCAGCACTGCCGTGGGTTTACCAGTTTGAGTTGATCAGAAGATGGTGTTTCGCTCGGAGCGGCGACGCTTTGGGTTTTTCCACTCTGTGAAGGGATACAGCAGAAAGTAGGACAACATGGGTTCAGCTTGTCACCAGATTGGCCCGCCCCCCTTCTGCGTGATCTTAAATACGGTTTACAGTGTGTTACGTTTGGCCGGCAGACTGACCCGCCCTCCACCCCTCCTGATCTGATTTTGACATGTATATTTAAAGGAGAAGACTGACTTTAAAAACCACCACCCTTCTTGATATCTGCAAAACCCATTCAATCAACAGGAAATCTTTGATTTGATAGCTCCGTAAACTGTGCCTCCAAAGCTGGAGAACCTCCCGCTAGTTTAAGCAAACCTAAACTCTTATGGATGGGCGTTTGGGTTTTTTCACGTAGTGCCATAACGTTATATCACTTGTGTGTCAGGTCCGTTTACTCATGCGTGCCGCCTTGTTACGGGGGGAGGGGGGGGTCTTCTCATTGGCTGGCTTAGTTATGGGGTGGGGTCGTGGAAAAGAAGGGGAGTCAAGGAGATGAGAAGTGAAAAATAAACATGTACACACTGTCATGTTGACATGGGTGCTACAGAAACATGTGGTGCTCTTGCTCACGCCTCCTCCTCCTCCTCCCTCCCCACCCCTGTCCTCATCTTCCTCTGGCAGCAGAGAGGCAGCTCACGCAGCGAAAAACCCCCAACGGTCAGGAGAAGTTCAAATGAAGCTTTAGACTCTGGATCACATGCGGTTTTATCCAGCTCTCAAAATCAATGCAGTTTTAAGAGAAGCTATGTGTTTATTTTTCAGCTACTGAGTTTGAGTTCCGTTTCCTCATTTCATCCAAATGACTCAGCAGATATGAGCAGAAAGCTTACGAGCATTTTATAAAAAAAAATTCGGGTCGTGCCATTGTTTCCGATTCATTTATAATTTGACATGGCCTGAGGTTCTCTACGTTAAATGTCTCCTGACCGTTTGTAAAGGCTCTCCTCTGAGCGCCGCCGCGAGAACGGACGCCATGAAATAATCTCTAATGCATTGGCGCTCCTCCCCTCCTCTCCCCCTTCCTCCATCCTGCCTCGCTGAGCTTTTAAGGCCACATGAGCAGCAAGCACATGGCTAGCCCGCGCCGCGTGACGTCACCCCCCCCCCCCCGCGCGCTGGGCCCCCGCCCAGCTCCGCAACAGGCAGGCAGGACTCGCCGTACCAGCAGACTTGGCTGCCTTACAGCAGCAGGGAGGGAACATGGAGCCGTACACACAGGGCTCAGTTTACTCCACTCCACCCCCTCCCCCCCAAAAAAGACAACTGAACTTGTTCCACCCATGCTTGTGCCCACATGCCATCCTCAAACATGTCGGGCCATCTGCTGAGGAAAAACCATAGAGGAAGGTTGAAAGGTGCCAACAGTTTTAGGTAAATTACATTTAATGATGCAGATCGTGGCGTGATCCTCTTACACTTTGCCTTACAAGAAACAGGGCTGATTCGTTGGATATTAAAAGTAATCAGTCTTCCTTGGCGCTGGAGGTCACTGCTCTTAAGTATTTCAAGGGTGTTGTGGGGTTATTTTATGTCTCAGTGACCGATTCTTAAGGTTTTGACTTGAATAATTATTCTCAGAAACCAGAGCATTTACTCTAGTTCATATTTGTATCTTTCTGCAGGAAAATCATCTTTCTTTTTTCTTTTTTTTGCTAGAAATCATCTGTTAGGGTTGTTTGCTGGAAAAGAACAGAGTGTGTACTTGAGGCTGGTTTTGACTATTGACCACTTCTTGGCCACAATGAGGTAATCAGGTCAGTTACTGCCAGCAGTAGGAATGGTGTGCAAAAGCTGGATTTTTTTTCCCTTTGTCCCCACAAACAAGCCTTTTATTGTTAAAGCCACACACCACGTGAAGTTGTGTTCCAGTTGGAAGGCTCAGTAAGACGAGCGTTTCTGGTTACCCGCTTGTCACAAGACCTCTTTACAAAAGCGTGATCAGTCAGCGAGGCCGAGCAGCATGTCTGCAACGTGGCCTCTTGTGCTCCTGGCTCTTTAAGAAAATCCAGCCTTGTGCCTTCTGCTGCAGAAGTGAGTCAGTGAGTACATCTTGTATTGCTCTCCTTCAATCCCCCGCCCTCCCTTCTCCCTTTCTCCGTGGGGCCATGTGCTTGGCACTCACATTGCTTCGAGCGTCGCCTGAGCATTGTTTACCTTCCACACACACACACACACACAACGCCGCAGCCCATCCCTGTGCGGATCTAGATCTTCACATGCAGGCAAGGTTGAGGCGGGGCCAGGAGGCTCAGAGGGGGCAGCCATGTGCAAAGAAACTAAAAGGTACCCGGTATTTTTGTCCTCCTGACCTGTTGACATGATTAAGAGCGTGCTGCAGTCACGTGGGATCCGTCTACTCATTTCTCAGCTTTTCACCGTTGACGTCAGACTCGCTGTTTCTAGCCAGAGGAGTGAAGTCCACCATCGATGTCCTGACAGGGAGAGTTCAGTGTGTCTCTGTGTCTGTGGAGCATTTTCTCCATGAGTCATCGTTTGCGGCATGCACACTAATGGCACCACTCACTCAGCGCTCTCACAGGAGGCAGAAAAGGGAGTCAACCTCTCCATATGTTGCATATCTCTCTCACCCTTGAATACATTTCATTCCGCTCTACTGCGGAGCCTTCGAGGCGGCTGCTCGGCGCTGGTGTCAGAACACGACTGTCTGAGTAGTCGTGTTCATAATAAGACACCCCGGGCAGGAGATTTAGAACGAGCACACGATGAAACCCCGTCAGCGACACGAAGAAGAACTTCTGTGTTTGCAAAGGTGCGCTCGGTCTTTTAGGTCACAAAACCTTGGGGAGGTTTTAAGCTGTTTCCATGACAACCGAAGATGGGGGCATTTGAGTACATCCCGTTCTCAGGCTCGTGCCGTTAATATGGCTGCTGACGGCTGTCAGTAGTTGCACGTCTGAGTCCAGATGTTCATGGTTTCCCTTAAAGGAAATCATTATTTTGTGATCTGATTAGTTCTGCTTCCCGCGCCCCCAAAGATAATTGAAGAACACCAATGGTTTTTGTTTTTTCATGGTTTAAAATGCTATCACTCGCCACACATACCGGATCAGTGTGGGTTTTTAATGGCTTTGCTTGTGTTCCTGCCATATGTTCCTCAAATGTATTTATCGCGATAAACCCCCTCGAGACGCTTCATGTGGTTTTCAAGGGGGTCCGAACATGTTTCACAATCACGTACACGCAATCATACAACAGAAAAGTGACAACAAATTCAAAAAGGAGTGCAATCAAACACACAAGAGTCACGGTAATAAAAAAAAACATTCAAATCTTTCCTCTGTCAAACTAACACCTGAACAAGACTTCACCTAAGTTCATATTTCATGTGAGCGGGTGAAAATGGCATCAGAGGGATACACAGAAGACTTGACCTGTTCTTTTCTAATCCTGGCCAGCAGGTGCTGAATTACACAAGGCCCGTCTTTTGCTGTTAATGAGTATTGAGCTGTAGACACACACACACACACACACACACACACACACACACACACACACTCGCTCCTTCACCTCACGCTACACACAGCTACAGTCTGATGAGCTCTACAATCCAACATGCAGATTTACGTTTCTTTATCCCATCCTCTCACGCAAGTACTGTCACAATCCAAACTCTGAAACACAGATACCTCTCTTTCTCACACACACACACACACACACACACGCACACACGCGCGCCTCACATGGTGGCTTGAACACTAACAGGAAGTCCACCTTTTTGGGGAAATGGCTCTTTAATGACGAGTCATCAGGTTTCGGTAGCTCCAGGCCGGAGTCTCCGTTGGACAGTTTGACCGATTATATGAAGGGCTTAATGTGAAAATACTGGTCCGAAATATCTGAACTAATATTCAATCGTATCAACTAGGACTGAGTTTTAAGAAGTACAAGTATTCTGTAGTATTCCTGTTGTCTATTTGCTTTATTCTGACATAAGTTTCATACAATTTTCAGCATTTCTTCCTGTTGCCATGAACAGGGAAGTCTAGATTAGTTTGTTTGGTATTTTCCCTGTGTCACCTGACGGGTTAAGGGAAATTAGGTCACAGCCAGAGCCACTGCCTGGTAACTCCTCCTACTTTCTGCACTCGAATCCTCCCGCTCTCCCGCTCCTGTAGCTCTTTTGTTCCCTGCTCACAAGCTCTGGTCGTCGCTTTATTTTTAATCATTATTCGTCAACCCACTCCAGATTTAATTAATTTGTTAGGGTAAAATAAGCTTCAGATTTAAGTTAATTTTAGCTGTGGGGATATGAAATACTCTAATCTTTTTTTCTGGCAGGTTACCGTTCATTCAGTATCCGTAATCCTTCTCCTATTCTCAGTTACCGCAGACTTCTGGTTCGTGCAAGCCTGCAAAAACAAAAGTCCACATCTGGCCCAGCTGGCAAAGACGACCCGGCATTCACCGTCGCACAACATCCGTCCTGAAGGGGGCGATATGATCGGTGTTTGCGTAGTAATCAAATGGGGCAGCTGTGAAGACGCGTCCGTATCTGCGGCTCTCAGGGGAGAAGTTGACTGATAACCATCTGAATCCACACAGAACCTGGGCTCTGACCGGTCCGCTGTGGTTGTTGTTAACCCAAACGGAGCCTCAGCTTCCGCTTGTTTAATAAAACAGTGCCGGCAGGCTGCGGCACACAGACGGCAGATCTGGAAACACTCTACAGCGCAGCCATGTGTGAAATCGGATCTGTGGTGGCTTCATGCATCTGGGTTTGGTCACTTCGCATGAACCGTGTTTCTGATCAGGGCTCCTTCAGTCTACGCTGGTTCAGAACATCTTCTATAGGTGGGTTTTGTGATTCCCACACAGGTTCCAGTGACTGACTAACTTCACTGTCGATAAGCCAGTAAGATCGCGATAGCGTCAGAAACGTCTCTGCCTTCTTCACCACCAGACGGAAGGATGGATGACAGGACAGATGTCTACAGGAAGTGGCCCAGTAGAAGAAGACACACAATTATACATGCACTTAAGGAGCAGTGGGCAGCCCCGTACTTACGGCGCCCGTGAAGCGAGCTGGGCTTCAGTATCTGGCTGAAGGATACCGTTTTACCTCCAGAACCAGTCGCCCCAACAAGGACAGCAGAAGAATGTTGCTGCACTCTGCTCCCTGTCACAGTGATGCGACTCGTAACACTTACAGCCTGGGGCACAGTCTCATTTTTAATGGTTGGGTATTACCATACTTTCTAGTATCAGTCAACCAACAAGATTATTTTGTTGTGTGTTCAGATTGTTTCGGAGCGTCGAGGATTCGAGGGATTGACGGTCAATTGCTGAGTTTTATTCTCGGTTCATTAAATTTAGGATTTTTCTACTCGATGCTTTGGAATTGTGTGTTTACAAATAAACACCAGCCTTCTCGCTAACGTCTCTGTCTTAAACTCCTAATAGTTTTTTCCAATGGCTGTTTGAGGCGAACGTGGGTCATTATGTAACAATGAAATGACAAAGGCCTCAGACTTCAATGTGGGCTTTAAACAAACACTTCTCTGAGTCAGTGCCAACAAAAGCAAAGCTTCACAAACACAGGATTATCAGTCGGGTTTTTTTATGGGATTGTTGTATTAAACTAAATAACCGCTGTTACATAATGATGGTTTCAATGAGTTCATTTACTGATCATCACTCAGCCTCTCAGTTTCACCATCTTCTTCTCTCCTTCCAGACACTGAAGCGCAAAGAAAAGGAGTATGAGCACGACATGGAGCGTTTGGCCCGGGAGAAGATCGCCACCCAGCAGCGACTGGCGGAGCTGCAGAACGAGCTGAGTCAGTGGATGGATGTGATGGAGATCGAGCGCGTCGTCCGACAGACGGTACAGCCAGAGGAGGACCAGGCCTCCACCTCCACCGCCTCAGGTAGGCACAGAGTCACGCTGGGGTTACTGGTGGTTTACAGGGGTCTAAGTATAAAGAATGTACTCAAAGTCTTAAGAATACTTCATGAAGTTGTTGCAGGCCTGACCTGTAAAATGTCCCCAGCCACAGATTTCATTTAATAACTGTTGATTCTCTGGCAGAAGGTGAAGACATGGAAGATGACCTTGAAGATGAGACTGTGCCAAAGGCACAGGCCGCCTTACCCACTGTGCCTCAAACCATGAAACCTGAGCTGCAAAGGACTGCAACAACCACACAGACCCCCACCCTGATGCCCACCAGCACCGCCACTACCTCCATCATCACCCAAAATATCTCCATGCAGCACAAAGCCTCGCCGCAGCCTCAACTCCAACCACTGCAAGTGACTCCTCCGCTACCGGTCTCCAGGCCTGCAGCCCAACTCAAACTAACAGCAACCCCATCGATCACTCCCACCACCCCCAACCAGACCCTCATCCCCACCCAAACACAGATGGTCACCATGCCCAGCTTACACCCCACTGTTATTGCCCACGCTTCAGTGTCCCACACGTCGGTCATCCAAGCTGTCAATCATGTCATGCAGGGAACGGGTCCCAAACACATCGCCCACCTGGCACCCTCCGCCACCACCTCGGTCCAGTTAGCCCCCACTCACCAACCCATCGGCCACATCACCGTGCACCCGTTGACCCACCTGAGTCAGCACCTACCCACTCTGTATCCCCAACAAGTTGCCGTCACCCAGCCAGCCGTTGTCGGCCACATCACCCACACCATAAACCACCCCCACCCCCAGATGAACGGATCTGCACCCAACCAAGCAACTGCTGCCATCGTTGGTAAACAGACATCAGTCAGCACCCAAATGGTGACCCACCACCCGCAGCTGGTTGGTCAAACGGTGCTTAACCCCGTGACAATGGTGACCATGCCCTCCTTCCCTATCAGCACCCTGAAGCTGGCCTGAACGCTGCGCACAGGACCACCTGTATGAAAGAGGGTACCTGTCGATGGAGAAAACCACGCGCCTCAGACCGGGTCACCGGCAGGACTTCAGCGAGGACAGGAGAACTTCTGGTCGCCTCTAAGATCCACAGTTTCATTACCATCAGAAGCAGCTGATACGGAAGCTGTGTGCATTCCTTGGATTAAACATTCAGCACTAGAACCCCAGAGTCCTGGTACCGATTCTGAGTTTCGGATGCGTCAGGCTCCATGTGGCTGGTAGTCATAACGTGGAGAGAGTGTGTGTGTGTGTGTGTGTGTGTGTGTGACTGTAAACGATGGACAGATGTGTCGCTTTGCACCCTCACTGGTTGCAGGTAAAGGAGGATCGTTCTGCGCTGCCGGCTGAATCCGGTGAAGCGTGTGACGGCTGCGTTGGATTAACCATTCGTCAATCATGTGATCGAGGCTACATTTGGGTTTAAGGGCTGTGATCAGAGAGCTCTTCTGCCATAACCACCAGCACACTGGTTCTCCTTCTCTCCAGGAGAGCCAAGAGCTGCAGGGCTCCTGCAAAGTCACGGACCAAACTTTTCTCCTGAACCGGAGCCACAGTCCTCAGTGAACTCCTTTAGATCGATGCCGCCCCCTGCTGGTCAACTGTGTTCACTGTAATAAATGCTACTATTCCTGCTAGAACACAGAATCCAGGATTGATGTCACTGAACCAACGGCCATGAAAGGACACAATTGTTAATCTTTGTTCCTCAAACAAACTGGCGAATGAACTCTGAGTCGGATCGACGTAGGTTTCGTCACGGCTGCCAGTAAATTAGGATCACATTGTACATCTGAACGCCTCAACCAACAGTGTTTTTAATGCTAAAAATCCAATATAAAACTCATCATCAGTCGGACGCATCAAAGTGAGGGAGTCGAGTGCTTAGGATTTCTGAATGTGAAAATATAAAAGGTCCATAAAATATGATGCAGTGTGTGTCGGTGATGACTCGCTGGACAACCGATTGTCGGGTGTGTGTGTTTGCATGCAGTGAATGTATTCATGACGGTAAATGTGTGGGTTCTGTTTGAGAGCAAGGAGCCAGAGCAGAGCTGTGGAACTTCTGTCATTCACAGTTTTGGGATCAGGACCCCTCTGGAGCCTCGCCAACAGCAGACTTAAAAAACAATCAAAGGGTTTCTTCATGACTTATCTTTTCCAAAGCACTGTGAACATTTCTGTCTTTCTCAGCTCAGCACTTACCGGAGCGCCCAAATGTTCTGCTCTTCTTCTAACTGAATCTGAATGTACTGATCTGTGAACGGATGTGGAGTCGTTTATACTCGTCTGAAATTAATCCCTTTTTTTATTTTAAAGAAAAGTGTGATTTCTTTATCAGAGTATCGTGTATGTGTAAAGTGCAAAATTGAATACTAAATTTATATTTGACTGTTGCTTGTTTCTGGAAAGGACCTCTGTTCAGTCTAAATTTGTTTTTAAATCTAAAATTTTTCCTGGGACCAAGCACACGGCTGTATTTGCGGACCGGTTCTTGTGTTTATATGAGATTTGGATTTCATCCCAAGCACTTTTTTCTTTTTTGTTCTGGTACATTGTGATTTCAACAGGGACCTTTTTTCCCCCACTTAAAGCGAAGACAAATATATTTATCTTAATTATCCCTAACAAATGCTTTTCAAAATTGTATTGCATCAAAACAAAATATGTGAAATAGTCCTGTGATTCAGATACTTGAAGCAACAACATACCAGTGTTTTCCCTATGGAGAAAGTGAAAGTTGTATATAGCCTGTAAATGTTGGGCTGCATTTAAATTTAACTGTAATATGTAAAAAATAGGGGGGGAAAAGAAAAATGTATTAAAAAAATGTTCAACTATATAATAAATAAATTGTATTGTTTACTAAAGTCTGAAACGTTGTCCTCTTTGTTAATCAAATTATACTTTTTTTCATTGTCAGCAAAGAAATATATTCATGTTTATAACTATATGTGTGAGTGGCTGTCGGGATAGGGGCGTGGCTTACCTAATAGCAGACTCTGGCTGAGTGATTGACGGGGAGATTGGCATCAGCTGTGTGAGTGACGTCAGGGACCGGACAGCGGAGCACGAGTAATGAAGTAGTGAAGTTTTTTTGGTGTTTCCTAAAGGATTGGACGGTCAAAGTTTATCTTTACAATATCCAATTGAATTAGCAACGACTAAAAGAGACCGGATGCTGGACAGCAGACCGGAAGAGCGACTTCTGACCGTCACAGCAGAGGGGCAGCCGGTAAACTCAACCTACTTACAGCCTATAATCTACCTAAAGCCTATATCAATACAGTCTAAAAGATATTTATGTTCTCATAAGATGTTAGTAAAGCTATATATATATATATACCTTTTAAAGCTATATATATATAGCTTTACATTTGTTTTGTTTTTTAAATGCAAGTATAGCTAAAGGTTTATTGCAAATAAAGCCTGACGTCATCAGCATGGGACACTTATACTACGCACATAATTCATTGGTGGATATGAACTAATTACATAGAAAGTCATTTTCATGTAATTGAGTACATTTAGTACATGAAATACAACCACTTACTACCCACTGGACTTATTTCAAATGTTTGAAAAAAACTAAAAAAAAAAAGTCTATAGGTTGAGAAAATTCTCCTACTTATCAAGACAAATCATTTAAAAAACACTTTTGATATTCTAGGAAAAAGGAGTTGGAAACTGATTGCATGGAAAGTTGATTTTATTTTTAACTAGTTCTCACAGGACAGTGATTCTATAAGCGGCTACGATGACTTTGTAGACTCCACTATTTAATGGCAGAGAAAGTAATTAGATTACCTCAATCAGCAGAGACAATTATAGTTATATACATCCAAAAAAAATTATGATTGTAAAACACAAGTCAGTCTGCTGCACAATGAGTAGTTTTACTTTGATAATTCTGTATAGAAATATATTGTTACTTTAACACTTTAAAAATATATATATAATTTACAGTGAACTATCAGCAGCTGTATTTGCCCAAATTCCACTGTACTGTGAAAAATATGTTGACCATGTTTAAGATCTTATGACTAATTACCATGAACGAGGTATTTATCTTTTTACACGGACAGTAAATAAAATGACAGTTTCAAGAAATTACTCTGAAATCAACAGAATTTCAAAAATAGTCTCATATTTCTAGAATATCGTCGCAGTAGAAATAAAGGGAATTTCTTTAACTTTAAAATTTAATATTAGGTGAAATTTAGATGGAACAGGCCTACTTTAATAGTAATGACCTGCCTTTGACTTATGTTATTTTTATGTTAATTGTTCTTTTTATCAAAAAATGAACTTATCATTTTGAATTTTATCGTCTCTTACTGTTATTGTAATGCACAACTTTTACATTGTACAGAAACAATATGTTAAAAAATATGCTCTAGTTTATTATCTTTGTATTATATAATATTTACGTATTAGTCTGAATTAGTTACAATTTAGGTTACATCCTTATTTCACGGTATTTTATGGTTAACAATACAGAACCTTTTTTTTCTTTTTTACAGTGTTTGGCAAAATGTAATTTAGGGTTAGTTGATTAAAATGTGAAAGACTCTTAATACTTTATTCAGTAAAAATCAAGCAAAAAGAAAAAACACAAAGCAAAACCCAGTGTGTGACAGGGATGTGATATTATATCCATACTTTATTACAATATTAGAATTGTACATTGTTCTTCGCCCCCATCCACATGTCATTTATAGATTTATTACATAAATATATTCCAAAAAGTAAAATAACAAAAAGATAAATTCAATATAAAACTAATTCCATGAAACAAACGTAATACCCGGCTTTGGGAAAAACAAACTCACGGAATGTTTTTACATCACAACAGGTCACACCTCATCAGACTTTTAAATTAAAAAAAAAGACAATAGTGGGTAAGGGGTTGTAATAGAAACAGAAAGGAAATGAAGGTAAATCAATAATTGTTTTAATCACTATTGTGTTTCTCAAAAGAATATTCTCCTACACAACAGGGGGGGGGGGAAACAACTTAAATCTAAACTTTAGGACAGCTGAGTTCGTCTTTGTTGGCTTTGAATATGAGATAAGATTAGCAAACAGCCGGAGTTCCGTTCTGTATAACAGGCTATAATAATTAGAACCAACCAACAATGGAAATCATCCCTCTCTTATTAATATATTCTGCAGATTGATTAGTGAATTATATATTTTCATTGCGTTTATTTCATGTCCGTCTGCAATCTGAGGAACCTTCACAACGAGGCATGCAAAAATAAAAACAGTGCATGGTCTTTAGTTCATTACTCGTCTTTCTCATGCAAACTGTTTTCATCAGAGTCCAAATCATCATCATCATCAGACATCAGCTCCTATGATTGTCACCATAAACCAAATAATGTAAACTAAATAACCACCACTTTACGTTAGAACCACCCTTAAAGGATTGATAACTGTTTATAATTTGATATTAAGAAGGTTGTAAACACTTTAAAAAGCATTAATAAATGAAAAACTAAACATGGGAGCAGCGTTCATTTTTATTCCTCATATCTGGAACAAACTCAAAGAGAACGGCTGCGACTCTGTTCCTAAGTCGTTATTACACAGTTATTACACTGTTATTACATTGTTATTACACTGTTATTACACAGTTATTACACTGCAGTGTAACTTTTACTCTTGTATCTCTTACATATTTTAATTTCTGTCATTTTTTTATGTTTTAATGCTTTTTTATAAAATGTATTTTGTACCACTTGATATTTAATAACATTTTATGCTTTAAAGAAAACAAAACTTTTGGATTACTTCTTTTGACTCACATGCTACTTCTTTGATTTTTAAAGCTTGAGTACATTTCAGAGTCTGTCTTTGTTCAGTTAAATGGGCTCATCATTTGGCATTTGGCATCATTGTTTTTTGATTTAATGATTTTTATTAATGACTTATAACACGTTCACAACCTCATTAATAAACGAAGTATAAATAATTCATGAACCCTTCATGATTACGAGCGCAGACTCATCGTAAAATGGTGACAAACCGTCTGTTATGTGACATAAAAAGTTCTTTTAACTGTGTGCTGCAGCGGCTGCAGTACAAATAAAGTATAAAATAACATTTAAATGAATGCAAACAGTCCTCACATAATAAAAACCAACAAACCGAAAGGAACCTTGAAGGGAAAGAATCATCTATTAACCCTTAATGTCAAGCAGTGTAGGAGGATATGGTTAAATAAACCCAGAATATTTAAGATGAAAAACAGGAAGGAAGAAAAACACATGTGATGAGTGTCAGACAGAAGGGCTGCACAATTTACTGATTGAGTATTTATGTCATAATGTCCAGTAAAGCAAATTAAATTAAACGTTTTATGCTGTTTGATATAAACACTTCCGCAAAACAGCCACATTTTTGTCATTGATTTTTTTTTTTACGATCAAGACATTCAAGACATTTCAGGCATTTAACCCATAAGGAATAAAAATGATAAGAAAGTATTCCTTAAACAGATTTTTTTTTCTTTTTTAATCTATTAACTCGGCAAGAGCAAAAACATTTCTGCTTCTTTTTTCTGTTACTAAATGTAAGTTTCAATTCATTCAAACATGTCCCGGATTACATTTACCCGGATCTAAGAACATATTCTGAACCATTTTATTTAAATATAAATAATAATTTTATTCATATTGATGTATTTATTGTAAAATCCAATCAGCAAAGTTACAATTTTGAGTTGTGGAATTGCGAATTAAAAAAAAGGTGAAAACTAAGACATCTCTTTTTTTTCTTTTTTTTCTTCTCAGAACTAATTTCAGAATTGCTTTCCAAATAATGTCCCTCCATTATTTTGATTTAAGGAGAATTGGGTCTGGGTTCTTAGGAGTTAAAGCCAGAACAATGAGAAAAATGCTTTGATTATAAATAATCCTCTAAATATCCTGTGAAATTTAATTTATTCCATTTTCGCACAAGAAAACCAATATTATGCAGCCCTATAATCTATTAAATAAAAGTATTGCAGTACATATGATCTTGACCTATGACCTTTAGACCACACAAGTGTGTATTTAATTAAAAAAAGAAAAAAAATGAGCATTTTCACATCACATTCAAATAAAGAGCAGATATTTAAAAAAGAAAAAAAAATCACTTTTTTCAGTGATTTTAAGATTTAGTCACACAGTCCGTGAACCGTTTTAAAGTTTTGATGGTAGCAGAGAGCACCGGTTCAGGATTCTGGTGGTACCGCAGCAGAGAATGAAGGGACTGGTTGAGCTGCAGAACATTTTACTGACCTCCTGGCAGATCCTGGTCCCGGTGCCGCTGATGAGGTCGGGGGATGTTCGGGGTCGACACACGGGGGACGTCAGCGTTAGACAAGAGAGGAATAAAGTTTTTTTGTTTTTTTTAAATCCCAGACAAAGAGTGTGTGACAGCTGCTGTCCGTGTGTTAATAGGCGTCTTTTTGAGTGTGCATCTGATCCTGGATCCGCTGCAGCATCTCCTGCATCCGCCGCAACTACGAGGGGAAACCAGACGAGAGGAGAAGCAGCGACATGTTAGTTTGTTCCACAGAGCAGCTAATTATTCAAACATGACTCCACAGACGACTAATCGATAACAACCAGGAAACCAATCCGGTCCGTCTATAGATCACGTGACCTGAGCTGAACGGCTGCAGCCCCTCCTCCTCCACCAGTTATAACATAATTATGATTATTGTATATTGATTACAGTTATTATTTTATAGTTATAATAATAACTCATTATTATAACTATAACCGTTATTGTAGTTATTACACAGTTATTACTACGTCATTACTATTAGGACAGTTATTACACAGTTATTACTACATCTTTATTACTACGTCATTATTATGACAGTTGTTACATAGTTATTATGGACTACAAAAAGTATTTTCTCCTTGACGATCTGAACTCTTATATAATTAGATTTCTCGAGAAAAATAAATAAAAAACCTTTAACCGTTGGAATTGTTTTTAATGTAAGGTTTGTTTATAAACTGTGATGATGTGAGGATGAATGAAACCGAGCATTTCTTTTTTTTAATCAATTAACTGATTACTTACCGGTCCCCTACAGCCTACAGTGACATCATCAACTTAAAATATAATAAAATAATATCTTTTAAGATGAGAAAAAACCAAAAGATCATGAAATATTTTTGCATTTGACTGAAACTATGACTTCCTGATGAAAATAGTTTTTTTTGTGGCTAAACTATTGTTATCTTTAACCACGTTATAATGATCCAAAAATAGAAAATAAAATAAAAAGAACAACTGAGGACAAAATATCTCTTTATTTGGTAAAATAAATACTTTCAGTGGGGAGGAGGGGGAAGGCTGAGGTAAAGAACAAAAAAATCTACTATAGGGTTTCTTCACCTACAGAGTAGAGAATAAATTAGAATAAAAGAATAGAATAAATTAAATATTAGGAAGAGCATTGTTTACTACATCATGTAAGGTCTCAGAGTATTTCTATAATAGTTCTTTCACGTGACGAAATCCGTGTCGCTGCCGCTGCAACGATTACTGACCTACAGTAATGTGGACTGTGGAATGTTCCAAATGGCTGTTTTATCATAATAACCCTTTGATGTCCTGCTCAGATCTTTGGTCCAACTCATTTTCAGTTTCTACTTCTTCTTGAAAAATGTGACTGAACCGGTTAATATTACAACCCAGTGGCAGCATGTATGTGAGAAAGATAACGGGGCCCAGGACAGAGCCCTGAAGGACACCAGAGGTCAAAGGGGCCACTGAGGAGGGAGGAGGGATTAACCGTGACTATAAAAATCATTTCCCCGTATTCTCTTTCTCGGTGAGGACATTAAAGGGTTCTAGAAACGTCGGCGTCGGCGACGTCAGCGTTTATAGAATACTAAAGTAATCCTGAATGGAGGATCTTTTTGTGGCGGACCACAGTTCAGGACGTCTATAGGGGTTGGCTTGATTATTACATCCTCATGTTTTGTGAGGTCACTCATCGTCGACCCCATAAAACACGACCTGAGCGGGTTTGAGAGAAACTCATCGGTGACCTCAGAGAAACTCGTCTCCTTTGGGATCGGAGACCCGGAGGAGCTGAGGCGCTAAGTGCTCAGAGTTATGCTCAGACTCGGGGTCATGGTCTCGGTGGTGATGAGACTCCGGTTGGCGGTCGGCGTGCCGTACCTCCTCGTCTTTCTCTCGGATGAGCTTTTCCGTCTCGCTGTCATTCCCGCCGGGCGCCGCGGGGATGGGGAAGTCTGTGCCGCTCTCTCTGGTTAGTTTACTGCAGAGTTGTAGAGGAGTCAAAACATTTCAGAAGTCTTAAATGCAGATGATGCGGTGAGGGAAAAGTTCTAGGCGGGTCTGGTTCTGACCGGCTAAACACATTAGACTGAGGAACCACACTGTAAAAAAATAAATAAAATCTGAATACTTTCATTGAAATGGTTAAAATCTGCTGCTTCGTACTTGCGGTTGCGTTCCTTCACCACCATGCGGGTCATGCTCTGGATGCAGTGGGCTCTGTAGTTCTCGTAGTGGGTCTCCCGGGTCACGTCCTTCAGGTCCTGCATGTGCGTGCGAACGAGCATGTTCCTCAGCTTCACGAAGTCACAGTGGGCCGAGTTCTCCACTGCAAACCGTAGAGGAAGGATGAGTGTCAGCAGAACACACACGCATGCTACAGGTGATGATGATGATGATGATGATGATGATGATGGAGGAAGGAGGCGGCTAACCCTCTACGATGCCCCACGGGTAGAGACGACCTCGGACCCTCTTCCCTTTGGCCTCCACCACCGTGTTGCTGCCGATCACAGCGAAGGGAATGCTGTCCTGGTCGGGAGGAGAAAGAGAGAGAGAGAGAGAGAGAGAGAGAGAGTGAGAGAGTGAGAGAGTGGGAGAGAAGGGTGAGTCAGATGTTTGTCAGGGTGGGATGGTGATGAGGGGGGAGTTAGCACCGAAGTGTAAACGTGTTTTTTATCCACATCTTCCTGCGTATATATATATTTTTATTTGTTGTTTTTTCTGCCGGAGGCTCACTTCTTCCATAAAACACAATAAAACCCTTTAATCACTTTTTTATTACTATTATTATTATTATTATTATTATTATTATTAAATAACAATTGTTTTTAAATAGAAATTGTTAAATAAAAATGTTAAATACCTGTTTTTCTATTTTATTTTTATTGTTAAATAACTATATATATATATATATATATATATATATATGTTTTTAAAAACAACTATTAAATACACATATAATAACTATTAAAAAAAAAAAAAATTTAAATAACAATTTTTTTAAAAACAAACAGTTTATTTGACTAATGAGACACAACCTTTTTTATTATTATTATTATTATTATTATTATTCCTTGTATTTGACTTTTGCTGATCATCCCATGACGTCCGTTCTGCATCTTTTTATTTTTCATTAGTTTTCTCTTTTATTATCCTCACAATTTGTAAGAGGTTGATAAATGAAAGGTTTATAAATAAAATGAACAGATGGAGGACTTTTTGTCCGTCCGCGGCTAAAAGCATAAATGACTCATGTCATATTTTCTGCTTTTTCTCCCATTATTCTAACCGTTTCCATTCATGATTTAAATTCCTCTTATCTTTTCTTTCCTCGCTTCGTCTCTCCGCTGCCCGGAGCTCAGAGGCGACTCGAGGACAGAGGACACAGGACAGAGGACACAGGACAGAGGACACAGGACAGAGGATACAGGAGACAGGACAGAGGACACAGGACAGAGGACACAGGACAGAGGATACAGGACAGAGGACACAGGACAGGAGACAGAGGACACAGGAGAGAGGACACAGGAGAGAGGACAGAGGACACAGTAGAGAGGACAGAGGACACAGGAGAGAGGACAGGGGACACAGGAGAGAGGACAGAGGACACAGGAGAGAGGACACAGGACAGAGGACACAGGACAGGGGACACAGGAGAGAGGACAGGGGACACAGGAGAGAGGACAGGGGACACAGGAGAGAGGACAGAGGACACAGGACAGAGGATACAGGACAGAGGACACAGGACAGAGGACACAGGACAGTGGATACAGGACAGGGGACACAGGAGAGAGGACAGGGGACACAGGACAGGGGACAGTGAGACATGCTGGCGTTCTGATCGTCGAGGGGCAGAAAAAGGCTGACTCATCAGAAATCTGCCGTCACTGCTGGACCGACAAGCCAAGATCTTCTATTATGGTCTGGCTATTCAATTCAATTACATTTTTTTTTTTGACAAATACTAACTAGGTCATATAATACTTTTGAGTAAAGTTAAAATGGAAATGAAGGTTTTTCTGCTAAATAATGTTGTTTTTTGTTATTTCTTTAAAATTAAAATTGATCGGGATTCAATGTATATTAAGTCACAACTACATGCAAATATTATGGAGTGAACTCTTATCTTTAACGGTAACGCAAATTCAGCAGGAAAAGGAAAACTGAATTTATTGCTTTAAAATGTTTTTGGTAAATTTCTAACGTTTTGACTGTATTTATTTATTTTTTTTTACAGATTTCTCCGGCAACCACAGCTGCCAGTTTTTTTAAATGTTACGTAAGACAAAATAAAACTTTGTTGAACCCAAAGGAAATTCTTGTGCCAGAATTGCTCGAAAATTACAATATCAAAAAAAATGCAATAAGTGAGTAAAAGAAAATAGAACATAAATATAAGTGGAAATGTAAAAGTGTTTTATAGTGTAGAACCAACCGTAATCATCGTTCTGTCGGCGCTACATCCATTTAAAACCATTAATGTCAGCAGGTTTCAGACATGCAGCTCCGACTTAAACAGCAGGAAAAGACTTTGTAGAGGAGGAAGAGGAGGAGGAAGAGGAGGAGGAGGTTGGTCGTTTTTGTTGCTCACCTTGAGCGCCGTGTCCTGCTGCTTGAAGTCCTCGTCTTCATCGGAGTCACAGTCTGGAAACTGGTAGATCTTGATACCATACTGGTCGATCTCCTCCCGGATCTACAGACGGAGAACAAGGTCAGAATTTACAGGATGGTCGTTGTGGTTTAGAATCGGAACAGATGTAGATTTTTTCCCCAGGGGTTGAGACATGCCTTGATTTTCTTCTTCCGGACCTCAGTGGGGGTCAGCGTGTCGGCTTTGGCCAGGATGGGGACGATGTTCACCTTCTCATGCAGAGCTTTCATGAACTCCACATCCAAAGGTCGCAGGCTGGAGACAAAATGAGACCCAGGTCACAAATAAAAGTTTGAACTCATTTGAAGTCCATACCCTGCTAATTTATAATCCTTTCAATCTATTTAATCACTTCTGACAACATTTTTGAAAAAACTGATGTAAAGAAAACTAGAAAAAATACGGTTGTAATCTTTTAATACTTTTGGTTTTGTTGTAATTTCAGTCAAACTTGTTGCCGAGGAGAAAAGGAGAAATTGTAAAATTATTACTTTTATTCAGTCACATGGTTCTTGTTTTTTTTTGCCCATCCTAATTATTGTCAATATTTTTGGTAAATAAAACCCCTATTTTTTCCACTTTTGATGTGATTTCAATTTTTTTTTGCTTCCTTCAAACACATTTACACATTCATTCATTCATTTTAAAAGTTGAAATAAAGTTCCTTCTCTCTTAAATTAATATATTCACTTTAGATAGGGTTCACATAAACATCACGGGTTATTTCATCCATTTCGGTAGAAATAAGTATTGATTAAATGAAGTTATGTCCACAATGAGTCAAAACAAAGATAAATGGAAAAGCAGATTTTTACATTGAAATACAACAAGTTAATGTAAAAAGTCTGTAAATCTGTTACGTACAGTAAATTACTTGACTACTTAATTGATTATATTAACAAAGTTGATGAGACTGAGAAGTCTGGTTGATCAGGGATGATGTCAGAGGTTTGTTCTCCCGTCGCTGTAATGATGTAATGACCAACTCTGACCACCCGAGGGAGCACTTCCTCCACTGCGGTCACTCCCAGCATCCACTGCAGCATCCCTTTAGGGTTTCATGGCAAGTTTGATCCTTAATGAGGTCTATGATAAACAACTTGATCAAAAGTGCCGCATTAGCACAAAGAGCTGATTAGAGAGAGAGAGCGAGAGAGAAAGAGAGAGAGAGAGAGCGAGAGAGAAAGAGAGAGCGAGAGAGAGAGAGAGAGCGGTGCAGAAAGTAAATTCAGCTTAAAGGCACTGAGAACTTCTCAGACTCCCGGCAGGAACCTCAACGCTTGAATTATTTATGCGGACTGAAAGCACGGCGAGTAAACACGGCTGCTCACACACAATAACTCTCAATAAGTCGGGTGTTCCTGCCCCCCCCGCTGAGTATGAGCGAGCAAACGCTGTAGAACTTCGATAAAGGCTGCAGCAGGTTAGTCGTACCCGTGACCAAATGGCGAGATGAAGTAGAGGCAGCAGTGGACTCGGTTGTCCTGGATGTTCTTGCGGTTGAGGCCGCTCTCGTCCCTGAAGTACTGCTCAAACTGCTGGTCGATGTAGTCGGCCACCGACTTCCAGCTGCGGCACAGACACAGACAGACGGTCAGACGCCGAGGCGCCGCAGGACTCTACAAAACGTGTGGCGTTGAGTGAAGTTTGTACCATTCAGTGTTGTTCACGGCGTCTCCAAAGCCGGGGGTGTCCACGATGGTGAGCTTCAGTTTGACGCCTTTCTCCTCGATGTCCACCGTGTGTTTGGTGATTTCTACCGTCTGAGTGATTCGCTCTGAGGGGACGACACAGACGGGTCAGGCACAAGGCAACTCAACACAACTCAACACAAGGCAACTCAACACAAGTCAACTCTACACACGACAACTCAACACAAGACAACTCAACACAAGACAACTCAACTCAACACAACTCAACACAAGTCAACTCAACACACGACAACTCAACACACGACAACTCAACTCAACACAACTCAACACAAGTCAACTCAACTCAACACAACTCAACACAAGTCAACTCAACACACGACAACTCAACACACGACAACTCAACACACGACAACTCAACACAACACACAACAACTCTACACAACACAACTCAACACAAGTCAACTCAACACACGACAACTCAACACACGACAATTCTACACACGACAACTCTACACACGACAACGCTACACACGACAACTCAACACAAGACAACTCAACTCAACACAACTCAACACAACTCAACACAAGTCAACTCAACACAAGTCAACTCTACACAAGGCAACTCAACACACGACAACTCAACACACGACAAGTCAACACAAGTCAACTCAACACAAGACAACTCAACACAAGACAACTCAACTCAACACAACTCTACACACGACAACTCAACACACAAAAACTCAACACACGACAACTCAACACACGACAACTCTACACACGACAACTCAACACAAGACAACTCTACACACGACAACTCAACACACGACAACTCTACACACGACAACTCAACACAAGACAACTCAACACACGACAACTTTACGAACGACAACTCTACACACGACAACTCAACACACGACAACTCAACACACGACAACTCAACACACGACAACTCAACACACGACAACTCAACACAAGACAACTCAACACACGACAATTCTACACACGACAACTCAACACACGACAACTCAACACAAGACAACTCAACACACGACAATTCTACACACGACAACTCAACACACGACAACTCAACACACAGCAACTCAACACACGACAACTCTACACACCTGAACTCAACTCAACTATTTATTTTATTCCTATTGTCCTGGTTTTATCTTACATTTTCCATTTTGGGTTTTTATCCCTCCGGTTTGGTTTTTTGTTGTTTCAAATTCAAATTTGTTTTTATTCTCTGTATTTTTAGTTTTATTCTCTGACTACTTTGTTATGGTGTTTTGAAAGCTGCTATATAAATGCAGTTATTATTGTAGTACAATATTGAGAAACCCATTCTCTGCGTCGGAGGCGGGTGCCACAGTCTTGCTCAAGGGTCCCTCGGCACGTAATGTGGAGGGTGGCGCTCAAACCCTTCCATATTTCTATAAAAGCCTGTTTTTATGTCACAGCCAACGCTTGTACTATTTCTTCTAGGGGACATATGTTGTATTTTGGCGGCCAAAACCTCCTTCCTTTTGGCACATTTGGGTCTATTGTCCGTCCAGCTGGTCCAAAATGGAGAGTCTTCCCGGTTCTGTCCCACAGAACCCGTGTAGAATAACATGAACTCTGTGGTATTTCTATCAAATATGATGCGGTAGTTGGATTGTTTTGTTTTATGATGTCACTGTGGTACTTTTTGTGCTACTTGTCACTTTTGTCTTATTGAGTCTCCTGGATTTTTGTCAAAGTGAGGATTTTTCACGACACGTCGTCCGGGTGAGTTTTGACAAGCCTGACTTCACTATATTCACCACAAGCTGCAGGAAGAGCTGCGTGCGTTCCTTTACCTTCAGCGTTGAGCAGCTTCCTATCTTTGTACAGATCTGTGAGAAAGAGGCTGTTGACCAGCGTGGACTTTCCCAGACCGGACTCCCCTTCAAACAAAGAACAACAGAGAGGGAATGAACGCGGTTTCTGGGCCCCTTCAAAGTAAAGTTGGGCTTAATATCAGACGTCTGCTGAGGTGCCCGTGAGGATTTATTTACCTACGACCATCAGCGTGAAGTCGAAACCCTTCTTGACCGACTTGCGGTGCACCTGGTTTGGCAGCGTGGCAAATCCAACATACTCCTTATCCTGGTCCTGCAAACACACGCAAAGATGGAATAACACGTCAGGGGAGCGCCGGATCGCCTTCATGCACGGAAATGAGGAACAATAGCGTTTCAGCGCTGCTCATGAATTCACAGTGGGTTCACTTTCATCAAGTCAACAACAGAGCAAAAACCAGGGGTCCACTCAGGACCCGACCCGCCTGCGGAAATCAACCGCAAGAAGCAACGTCAAATCCCCAGAAAGTTCCCAATGGCCCGTCTTGTACAAGCGACCCCCCCTGATTGGGCTCCTCACATTAAATATGAGGTTTTTCCGGGGGGAAAACTCCCTAAAGTGAGTAAAATAAGATGAATACAAGATAGATCTTCTAGAGTGGATTCATTCAGAACAACGATTAGGAAGTTATGTCCAAGAAAACTAAAAAAAAGAAAAGTACAACTGATATTTCTCCCCAAATCCATCCAGTTCTTCCTCACACTGAGGTCTGTGTGGGTATAACATTTGAAAAGGATCCGTTAAATGGTTTTTGAGTTATGTCTAAATACCTAACAAGAATTCCCCCTAGTGAATAAAATATGAACTACTAGAGTAAAGTATGATGTGTATATATATATATATATATATATATATATATATATATATACACTACATAGATCTACTCGAGTCGATTCATACGCACCAAATTTGGACTGAATTGGACCAACAATTGCAAATGTTTGGCGATGAAGCTCCCCCTAGTGTCCGAATTATACGACCCACCTTTCAGTTGAAACCAAAAGTGTTGAAGCGAGTGAGGTTGACCCAAATCCACCAAATGTCACTCCAGTTCTTGCTCCCAGTAAGGTCTCTGGGCGTGTAAAATGTGGCAATGATCCATGAAATACTTTTTGACTATCACGTTATAATGAAGGATCTGCGGCGGCGATATCCTGAAAGTTTCAGGCAATTAATTAGTCGGACTTTTACGAAATCTCTCCACAGAAACAGAGATGTCCCACTTATGACATCACAACGCTACATCAGTCGTTTCTCCTTTCTGGGGGGGGGGGGGGGTCCATGTTTTACCTCATTATTGTAGTACGGGTCGAACCGACCCCAGGGACTCTTGGACCTGGTGGGACTGACGGGAGTCGGCAGGTCAAACTCCACGCTCCTGCTCTTTGGTGCACCGAGGTCAGAACCTGAATCTGACTGAGCCCTTCCCGCCACAGGGGGCCGCAAATACGTGGGGGTGTGTGGGCGGTCTTCGCCCTCAGCCTCCCTGTCAGCATCAGGACCCTCCGGACCGTGATGCTGGAGGTGGTGGTGGGCGGGACCTCCGTGGTGGTTTGGGTCGTTCATAATGTTCTCCACCTCCGAGTCGTCCGAGTGGCTGGAATGCTGGAGGGACGCCACGAGTGACGGGGAACGGTGGAGGTCAGGATGAGAGGGTGGAGGTAAAAGACGGGAAGGTCAGGCGGTGACGAGGATGGGTGGAGATTCGGAGGGAGGAGATGAACACGCTTAGAAATGATGGAAATATTTCACGACGACAGAAGATTTAGCAAAACCGCTTTACCGACTGCGATGCATGATGACGAAGACAACGCCTTCATATTACCCACAAGTCTTAGGGGTTTTTCTGTCATTTTAAGTTCACTTCACTCTTCATGCAGTTTGTTTTTTGCCTTTTTTGGCGAAGTATTCCCAAAATATGTACATTTTCAGAAATATTTTCCTTTCTTGAATTTTTAACGGCCCTCCTGTGAGCAAAGACCCCGAGTAGAAAATGTTTTTATTTCTTCTCACAGAACAGGAACGTTGAGGATTCTTTTCTACATGTGTCACAGGTCCACATACATGACACGGACGACCTGAGCGGTGCCGTTCAGCTGGGAATCACTTCCTGTCCTCATTAATGATGGAAACACTGTCGTTAAGGTGCGCCAGTATTTTCAGAGCATAAATTTTGCGGCGTGTTTATTCACAATGTTTTTAAAGGATTATTTCAGGCTTTAAGCGCCAAGTGAATTTATCATTCCTGGCTCTTTATTAGTAATAGTCGTCTCTCCCAAAGCCAGAATAAAGAGTGTGCTTTCCTGAAAGACGACACGCGGCCTGTTTATGTTCAAGACTCAAGTTACTCCAGCAAAGGTAAATTATTTAGCCCCCCCACCCAGAAAGCAATGAGGCCATTTAAATTTAATGCAGGAGATATTCTGTGACTCAGGTTATGTTTATGTAGTTTACATTAGCGGAGGGGAAAACTGGGTCAGAACCTTTACTGTGAATGAAAGTGACTTATTGCGTTGTGTAGAGAGAGAGAGAGACAGAGAGAGAGAGAGAGAGAGAGAGAGAGAGAGAGAGAGAGAGAGAGAGAGAGAGAGAGAGAGAGAGAGAGAGAGAGAGAGAGAGAGAGAGAGACTAGATTCAACAGGTTGATTTATTTAAGCTAACACACTGCCTCTATACGAGTTTGGGGGGGAGGGGGGCGGGTCACAGGTACCTGTTCCACATCTCCATCCCTGCTGGGGTTAGGTGAGGCGGGGCGGGAGTCGGGCTCCTCTGATGAAGAGTGAACCTCGTGGTCACTGTCCTCCATCGCAATTGGCGCTACAGAACAATCCTCAATCTCCAGGCAGAAGGAGGCACAGGAGTCGTTATGAGGGTCACGTAAGGAGGGGGGGGGGGCAGAACCCCCATGAGGAGAGGGGATGAATGTGGTTCAGGAGGAGGGAGGAGTTTGTGTGAATGTTTTCAGGAGGGGGGGCAGGAAGATAGACGGAATAAAAAACGATTATTAAATAAAAGTCAAAATGAGGACGACCAGAACAAAACACACATTCACAACAGGAAGTGGATCGTCTCCACAGCAGATCAGACGACTTCTTTGTTCCACAAATACCTCAGTGGTTTGGACACCATCTTATCTTAGCTTCAAATATAATCTGAGAATGTATGTAACTTTTTTATAGCTCGCTCAGAGTAATCTATTACCCCAGTTTTTGCCTCAACGGGCCACAAGGAGATCAGTCAGGGTTAAAGAAACGGTTTGTGCAGAGAGCTCCTCCTAGTGGACATCAACGGTATTTTGGCGGTATATTTATTTCGGATGCGTCATTCAGGCGAGGCTTAACTTTAAATAATAGTTGGGTCGGAGGATAGATATTTTCCAAAATAAGGTCCAGTCCATCGGGCATTTTCTCCACTTATTACACTCCTTGACTGATGTCAGTAGTTCCAGCTTCACGTGATGTCGGTACCAGAAGATGAGGTCATCTATGCCAGCTGGCGTTACATAAAGCAGAGTCACTGAACGTTTGATGAACGTTCAGAATCGGTAGAACCCACCCCGTCACATCTCACAGACTTAAGGTCCGATTCCTCCATCCCACGGCTGGCGGCGTTAGTCAGGCTGGGATTTAAGGTTCTGAGGCGGAGGGGGAAATTCGTTTCACATTGCAGGAAATCAAACGGGAAAAAGATCAATCCAACATGGCGGCGCTGACCCACATAGATCCGACAGCTGATTGAAAGGCTCCAGCGGTTTCGGAGAAGCCGAATGCAAATAGAATTCTAATTGAAGTTTCTGGGTTTTGTTTTTTTTATCTTGATTTTGTTGTCAAACAGCGAATAGAGCTTCAAAACATCAGAATACGACAGAA
Source organism: Lophius americanus (assembly GCA_037951165.1). Classification (NCBI taxonomy): domain Eukaryota; kingdom Metazoa; phylum Chordata; class Actinopteri; order Lophiiformes; family Lophiidae; genus Lophius; species Lophius americanus. The sequence continues at coordinate 256,378 of JBBDHG010000100.1, forward strand.
AGTCAAAGACCGTCTTGTCTTTTAAAAAAAAGTTACATAAGGAACTCACAGAACTCGGCCTCCTCTCCTCCGTCTGCTCAGAGTCTCACCTGAAGAACCTTCTACAAGAACACAGAACCTCTTCTTCTTCTTCTACTTCTTCTTTGGGCCTCTGCGTGAACTTGTCCTCAAGCCCACTCCAGCAGACAGCAGGACCACCAGACGCTGCCCACAGCTTTTATACGCCTGCGTCACAGAGGAGACGGCGACCTTCAGCCTCATTGAGCCGCTAAGCGCCCTGGGGTTCTGATCAGAACCATTGATGAGCCACACATCATACACGCTCTGATGCCGGCACCAAAACCCCTCTGCTATAGGTCCACTTATATCTGATACCAGCTCAATCAGACACGACATCTACCCGACCCAGAAGAACTCAGACCCGGTTCTACTCAATGGACTAAAACTAAAGTCACTAATGAATGAAGAAGTGTCTAAATAAATGACTTAATTTATGACACAATCTACTCGGCCCTGGAGAACCTCTAGAACCCATCTTTCTAGTCCGCTCCGTTGATATAAGAGTAAAAGATCTCAAAACGTTTATCATTTCAAAATAAAAGCATGACATCTACAGAAATGTCACCTGATCACGAAGCGTCTTTTCTAGAACCAGAATAAAATCATTCTGGGCTCCCACATCCTTTTCAATCAGCTTTCCACACACAGTTTCCCAATGGAACCAGTCCCCGCTGAGACCCGGACCAGTTTCCATAACTGGACCCAAATTTAACCCTTTTTTCTCCTCTTGGTTCTTTTACAGCAATTAATCATCATTTATCATTAGCGTCGCACTCGGAATGAATTTGCTCCCACCAGGAAGTTTTTTTTGTGAGGTAATCAAGAGGCAACCCATCTTTTTGGCCCCATAAGTTCTTCAGAATCTTGTTGGTTTGCTGTAGGGTCAAGCGTACTCTTCTGAATCCATTCACAAATACGAGAACGGAGGGGAAATTAAAGAAAGGCCTCCTTCATCAAACTGTCGGTGACGACGACGTCTCGCTAAGTCAACAGCTGTCGCTTTGGCATTTCCTGCAACACGTGTGCGGATGCCTCAGAACCGACCCGATCTAAGATCTCCGCTCTTCATGAGACGCTGGTCTGGAATTTCCTGTTTGTCATGCGTGTCGGAGTTTATCGCATAAACAGAGCGGGCCGATGGATTTAATCATTGTAATGAAATTTAATAAGCGGATACAACTGATACCGTTCGGAGGCCCGGACTCGGGAAGCGGACCACTGAAGGGGAAAAGAAAGCTCTGGACCGGTGTGGAGACGCGAGACTGAAAACGTCACGGCTACCTATGCCGTCTCCGAAAACAATTGAAGGAGATGGAACCCAGTTCAACATAAACAAGTTGTGAGGTTGAGTCCGCTGCATTGTTACTGTTGGACTATGGAAGCGGGCCCGGCTGCCACGGCGCTGATGGATGAAGATTTGTTGCATGAAGTACCGATCTCAGGGGAAAGTCCATTTAACCCCCCCACCCCCCCACCTCCTTTATGACATGGGAAATGCAATCAGAAGCTGCCAGAGGTCATAAAGAATCTGTGCCGTTATTGACCTGTAGTGATGAAAGCGCGTATCGGCTCGGGAGGAAATGTGCTCCGCCAAAATAATAGCGATGCTATTTTTCAGTGAATACTAAATCTCTCTGCCTGGCAGGCTTTTCCCCTGCTGGCGTGAACGCTGACTTCACCGGTCGCTGATGAAGTGTGGTAGATGGTGCAGAGGATTAGAATTTTACTGCACTAAGACTGTAACCCAAGACACTTCCTGTGTCTGTAGAAAATAAAAGCATGAATTTAAATGGGAAGATCGAAAAAAATTCACCTTCAGCTGCAGGTGATGTGAGCCATGTGATGAGAGAGAGAGAGAGAGAGAGAGAGACAGAGCATATGAGAGAGAGAGAGAGAGAGAGAGAGACAGAGCATATGAGAGAGAGAGAGAGAGAGAGAGAGACAGAGCATATGAGGGAGAAGGAAAGAGAGAGAGAGAGAGAGAGACAGAGCATATGAGGGAGAAGGAAAGAGAGAGAGAGAGAGAGCACGAGACAGAGAGACAGAGAGACAGAGAGACAGAGAGACAGAGCATATGAGGGAGAAGGAAAGAGAGAGAGAGAGAGAGAGAGAGAGACCTTTTTTTGTTTTTGGTATTGATCACAGGATTCTCTTTCACCAAAATCCACTCAGAACTTAACAGAAAAACAAACAAACAAACAAACTAGCAAACATCTGCAGCAACATTCCCTTCATGATGCTGGAGGAGGTTCTTACCTCCTCCAGCATCACAGCCGGTAGATCCACTCTCAGTCCACTCTCAGAGCATTAAGCTGCGACAGCTGATCGATTCGCCCGTTCCTACATCTCAAAGACGGACAAACTCAACTCTTCTCACGTCATGTGCCTAAAAGATATTTATACAAACATGCATCCACGTCTGTGGAGAAGATAGGTTGACTCATGTAGATGCAGAGAAGATCCTGCAGCCACGGACAAGAATGTTGGACCTCCACATACCTCTGTGTCACTGCCTGGCTCTGAATTTGCTCTCATATTATCCAGAACCAGAACCGGAGGCATTCCTTCCAGCAGCCACAGAAGACGGAAAACCAGTCTGAAGGCTCCTCAGGTGTCAGGTGTTTGTTTCAGAGCAGCCGGGGTTAAAGCCTAAAACCTCCTCCTCCTCCTCCTCCTCCCTCAGACCAGAACTTCCTTGTTTTGACAGGTTCACCTGCGATATGCGCCAACCTGCGTCTACCTCAGTAGCTCCTCCCTGCCCTCCAGGTTTGGGCCAATCTGCCGCAGAGATGCAGATGAGCTGAAGCGGCGGCGGCTGCAGAGGAGCTTCAACAACATCTGGAGACTCTGCTGCACAAATCTATCCTCATTCTTCAGAGATCACAACTAATCACTCACACACACACACACACACACACTACAATGGACAAAAACACTACGACACACACACACACACACACACACACACACACACACACTACAACAGACAAAAACACTACGACACACACACACACACGTACACACATGTGCACACACACACATGTAAACACATGTACACACACACACGAACACTACAACGAACAAAAACACTACGACACACACACACACACACACACACACACACACACTACAACGGACAAAAACACTACGACACACACACGTACACACATGTGCACACACACACATGTAAACACATGTATACACACACACGAACCCTACAACGAACGAAAACACTACGACACACACACGTACACACACACACATGTAAACACATGTACACACACACACGAACACTACAACGAACAAAAACACTACGACACACACACACACTTACACACATATGCACACACACACATGTAAACACATGTACACGCACACACGAACACTACAACGAACGAAAACACTACGACACACACAAACAGTCACAAACCCTACGACAGACACAAACTACAACAGACACACACACACCAATGTGACCAATGTCAGCTGTCATAGGCTCCAGCCCCGGCGACCCTGAACAGTTATGGATAATGAATGAATGAATGAATGAATGAATGAATGAA